>CAUOFW020005028.1:0-28770 GCA_963454935.2 Ilex paraguariensis
ACCACATCTTGATCCATGTTAATAAAATTATTTTTTTTTTGTAATCATGAATTGATCCTATGTCAATAAAGGATGTAAAGACCGCCATGGTTCGAAAATAGTAGTTTTATTGGACTGGGTTGTGTTTGAGATGTTGTTTCAGGACCATATTATTTTTTATTGTGGCCACATTGAGTTTTTGTTTGATTAAGCCGAGAGTCATTTTCAAATATATACATATAATTTTATTTTATTTCTAAATGACTACAATTAATGTTGTCAAAGTGGGAGAATGTTAGAATTTTTCTTATATTTGACTGTCATTAATTGATAGTTTATTTTAGTTTGTGAAAAACGGGCTAAATTTAAGGTCTAATGAGATGCGTCAAATATTATTAAGTGAATATATTTTGATGGGTTTATGTACATCTTTTAATTGATGTGATTAAAGTGATTGAGTGTAGGTCTTAATCTAATTGTGACTCGTAATGAGAAAACCCATTAGATTTTATTATAAATAACTGGTTAGGTCCCCTCCCATTTCATATGACTTGTCCCATTGAGAACCGTCTATTACTTTGAAGAAGGAGGAGAAGATCTTGTCATTTCAAGAAAAAAATTCGAAAATTGAATATTATGGCTCGTACATGTATGTTCTAAACCTTGTAATTTAGGTGTTCTAAATTTCAAATACGAATCATTAAAATTTTTACAGGATAGCCATCAAGGTGTTCTAGTAGTTGGGCTTCTGGACCTGATACCCTGTGATAATGCTTGATTCTCGGAGTCAGGTGGCTTGATGATTTCCTCAATCATCTGGACAACTTCACCCATTTTTGGTCTCATGTCAGGCACCCTGGCTACGCAGGCCATTGCAATCTGAAGCATCTGCACCATCTCTTCTTCAATATTCTCATATTTCATCAGATCAACATCAAACACTTCTGCTGTCCATTCCTCTCTAACAACTGACTGCACCCACCTTGGTAGATCTACCACATCATCATGCCCTGCTGACTGGACTGGTGCTTTGCCAGTCAGTATTTCAAGGAGGAGAACACCAAAGCTGTAAACATCCGACTTTTGAGTAGATCTTCTTGTCTCAATCACCTCGGGGGCTCGGTAGCCAGTACTTCTAGGTGGCATAGTAGGGAAGCCCATTAGAGGAGTTAGGCCAAAGTCTGAGATGCATCCATGGAGGTCTTGGGTGAGGAGGACATTTGATGACTTGATGTTTCCGTGTGTTAACTTCCCACCACCAGTAGAATGTATATGTTCTATGCCCTTCGCAGTTCCAAGCGAAATCTTCACTCTGGATTCCCAGTCAAGTGTTCTGCCAGAGTTCCTGTTTCCTGTAATTATTACAACAAGACAAAAGTGACACAAAACTTGGTGTTTTGGCAATTTGAAATACACACAGGGTTCCTAAAACTTCCAACTGCAACTAACATTTACATCTGCTCTTGTGGTCGTTAAATTAGGGGGTTAATATATAATGCACATCTACATAAATATGTGTAATGTCCATTCTACATTTCTTGTGTGTGTATGATGGCTGTTTAATCCTATCAGGTGCGAAAAAAAAATATTTATGCTTGTTTGTAGCCAGTAATGGTGGATTTACTCATTGTTGGCAAGATGCCACTATGTTATCTGGTGATTGAGTGTTGTGATTCATTGCGGAAGCTAAGAAGAAACTAAAAAAAACTTGGAAAGCAAAGTAGTAGGAAAGGGCTATTGGATACCATGCAGCAGTGTGGACAAGCTTCCATGGGCAATGTAGTCATAAACTAGGAGTTTCTCATCCTTCGAATAGTAATGAGAACGAAGGGGCACAACATTTGGGTGATGACCAGCCCTCCCCACAATTTCCATCTGTTGTTCAAACTCTCTCTTCCCAACCACCACTTCCTTCAGCCTTTTCACAACCACGATTGTGCCCTCCTCTAGGATAGCTTTGTAGGTTGTCCCGTAACTCCCCTTTCCCAAAACTTCAGCAGAGGCTCTCAACAAATCCTCAAGATCAAAATTATAAGAACCACCTTCGAAGAAGACCAATTTGTTATTCTCAGCCTCTTGCACCCCACTCCCAAAGTCTTCCTTAGTCTTTTCACCCCTTCCACCACTGAAAGCATTCCCTTTAAGCACACCAGCTCCACCACTATTTCTTTTCTTTGGGCAGCACAGTAGCACCATCAGAACTGGAAGAAACAGTACGGCAGAAGCCCCGACTGCAATGGCAATTATAGCAACTGTGCTTAGTTTCTTCTTGGTTTTCTGTTTTTGAGGGACTATTTGCGGTGGGGGCAAGTAAGCTTGGGAAGGAGATGGTGGCAAGTAAGCTGGGAGAGGAGATGGTGGCAAGGAAGTTGGGGAAGGAGAAGGAGCGGGGGTGATGGAAGGGCACTGGGTCAGTGGTGGCCCACACAACTTAGAGTTCCCTTCAAAAGATGAAGCAGGGAAAACCCGGAGGGAAGATGGAATTGTACCATTAAGGTTGTTATTGCTCAAATTCAAATGGTTAAGCCTTGGAAGGTTAAGATCAGGGATGGATCCTTCGAGGGAGTTGTTCTGGAGGTTCAATCCAGTAAGATTTGTCAAATTCTGAATGGTGGCTGGAATGTTGCCTTTGAACGAATTGAAGGAGAGATCAATCGAGATGAGTTGGTGAGAAATAGGGGAAGGAATATCACCTGAAAGGTTGTTCTGTTGGAGGTATATGTAGCGTAGGGAAGGAAGAGAGAGGATATCAGATGGAAGAGTCCCATTGAGGCGGTTAGATCGGAGGCTGAGGATTGTGAGTGCACCCAGCTTCCCTAATGTGTTAGATGGAATGGGACCATAGAGTCCAACACCAGGGAGACGGAGGGAAAGTACACGAGTGGCATCTGGGGTGCAAGTAATGCCGACCCAAGAGGTGCAGATTGATGCATTGCTATTCCAGTTAAGTTTTCGGCCATGAGGTACCACAGCCGCAAAGTTAAGAAGGGCCTGTTTGTCCGATTTCAGGTTAGCAGTAGTTCTGGTTAGGAGAAAGAGTAAGAAGAGCAAAGGTAGAAGGGCAAAGGAGGAGGGTTGCTTCATTTAGAAGAGTTCTTCAATTTGAGCCCGTTGGTGATTGTGGCTATAAGTTCGAAATCCGAATTCTCACTTCTTTTCTTGGTGCAGCGTTTCTCTTCATCTTGTACCACCGTGGAAGGATATAATTGTAGCTGTCCGTCATACAGCAAAGTAGCAGCAGCAGTGAATACATAACACAACAAAATAAGTTTAATTTCCCGTTGGGAAGGGAAATTTTACATGATCCTAATCCCAAGGATTTCAGTAGTTTAAAGAGAGAAACCCCACAGTTGGCTACAGAATCTAGTCTCGTAGTATACCATGACATTAACAACTTGTTATCTAGTTTTTCATTGTTTACCCGTTTCCAATTGAATTGCCGACATATAAATTTGGTGAAGAACGTCAGGATATGAAGAAAAAAAAAACAGCTAATACTAAATTGAAATATCTCACAAATTTAGTAGTGTTAGTTTGAGGGAGGCTTTAATTTCCACCTCCAGACAGGTTCTCCGTCCACCCCAAGTAGACCATCCCACAGAGAGAGAGAGAGATTTTACCTGGAATGTGATTTTGAGAAGAAGCAAGACAGCTTCAGTGATGTGTAATCTGAAGGTGAAAGGAAGTAAAAATCAGCAGAAGTTACTTAGATGGTAGTCGCTGCTTCTGCTATCTGTTGTTGATTCCTCTCTAGCTAGTGAAGTAGAGGAACAAGTCTAGTGGGTACCCTAACCACAGACTGGCAATCACATGCATTGTTGTTTTCCAAATAGAACTTCATTGAAGAGGGAAATTCGCTGATGAGATGAGACCGCAAAACAGTTTATGGTTTGTCGGCAAAGTCATATGTAACTGACGTTAAGCAAACGGAAGGTGACCCCTAACACAGATCTCGATGACTTTTTACTCTGCTATATTCCCAGCGGTTCTTCTTTAAGCCCAGGAATTCATTCAGATGCAGGAATGCATCTCTCTCTCTCCCAAAATTTCACAAATCGATCAGTAGCACTCCAATAGAACTCCAAATCTGCTAATCAGCCTACTCTTGAAGACACCCAACAGCTGCATTTTTCATCTAATGGGTTCATGATATCAATTAAGTCCAAACCGGCCCCTGAGCCTTATATATTAGTATTTTTAGTGGATGATCTACCAGCTGCTTCTTGTCATCTGTACCATATATTGTTTATTTAGCAGGAAAATGTAAGTTGCACCTACTAAATGTATCTAATTTTTACACTCATACTTGATACAATACTAATGATACTGAATTAGCTCTGTCGATTAAGACCCAGCTGAAATAATAAAGCCACCTAAGCATTGACCAACTTGTTGAGGACTGGGTAAAAGAGACGTGAGGTTCAATGCATTCTTGCTGCTGCTGCTTTTTTTTTTTCTAGCCAAAACAATTAAGCACTTAATTAATGGGTTGGTTTAACCAAAAGGGTAGGCAGGAAAATGCTGGCCCAGTTTTATTAGTATTTTCTTTTGTAGTTCGTTGGACAGCAGGTTTAGACTACTATTCTATACTACTGCTATACCCTCGGTGGAGGCCTGGACTGGGGAATATGATAATGATAGTATGATACCGTTGACAAAGCCTGGTTGTTGGGTTTTGTTAAGGTGGTCCACCAGATTATAGAAAGATGATTTTAAACTGTTGTTAGTCATTGGTCACATCCTCTTTGGTGCCAACTACAAGGGTTTTCCACTTGAGGGGAGAATCTTGGAAGTCACGTTTCAGTTCTCAATTTTGCATTTGCTTTTGTCAAGTTAATCTTCTTCGTCGGTTCAACTCCCACATTCTTTTCTTTTGGGTACTTGACTTATTTTTTTGTACTGTGATTTTTTTATTTAAATAACTATAGTTATTGGTTTACAATATTATTTCAAATATTTTCTTGTCCTTTACCAAGCGGTTGCTTTACATTTTTCTTAAGAGTTAGTAAATGATAATTTACTATACTAGAAAAGAAATTGATTTGATTACTTCAAGTACTATGTCACTACTACCCTTATGTCTACTCAAAAATAAATAAATTATGTATAGACGGAGAGTACAATTAGTTATATAGATAAAACAATCAAAATTAAGGACGAGAAGCATTAGGAAGCCATTTCCACCTCAAATATTCATTTCTTATATTTTTTTTGAGCTATTTTAAAAAATAAAATTGGATCACCTGCATCTCACAAATTCCGCGGTGACTGTCTTATGCAAATGCCCTGGACTGGACACCGTAATAATATATTTTGTTGAGGTTTCCCAGGGGATTGAAGAGCTCATCATCATGTCATAGGTAGGAGGTAGAATCTTTGAAAATCGGGGCACATGAGGATGGGTGTTGGAGTGAGTTGGCCGCTACATGTTGCAATGCCTTCAACCGCCTGCACCCCCACCCCCACCCCCACCCCCTCAATTAAGCAGTTCTGAATATTTTTAGAGCACCTGACTAACCATTTTTACCACACATAATTTCTTCGTCCCACATAAGCCAAGCAGTTAGTGGGATTTTTTACTTGGTGGTGCTCTGCCTCAAAAATATGAGTAATGTTAGACTGACGAAACAAATGAATTAAAAACACAAATCAAATTGATATGTTAATATTGGTGATCCCTTCAAATTGTAAAGTTGTAGCAGGAAGATCCCCTCAAGCATAATAAACACAGGACCCTTTATTCTTGATCAAACCAAATTAATTATAATTTCAAACTTAACTCTCATTGGAACAATATTAATCGAATATCCAAATATCAATAACCCTCTTCTACCCTATTGCACACACCTTGAAACAAAAGAGAGTGTTGAACCAGAACACTGAAAGGTCAGGAGTTGTGGCCAGAGGAGAAATAATGAACGTTGCTAGGTGTAAGACCCATGAGTTGTAGTAGGCCTTGAACATGAGGGCAAAAGGAAGACACCTGCACTAGAGCATGTACAAGTCTCGAGTTTGAAGACTTCAGTGGCTCATTCCAAACCATTTGTAGGAAAACTGCAGTTTGTATAACACAGTTGGTCAACTTGCTCCTCCGGCTAGGGTCTAGTCAATTAACCTCCCCATGCAGGAGGATAACATAAATACTCTTGCTTTTACGTATTCAGAAAGTTGGTTTTGGTCTTCAAAAGGTTGGAACACCCAAAGGCCACGGTAAACTGAAAGAGAGAAAAACGCCCGAGTATTTCTTCAATTGCCACAATTCAATGACACCGTTCAGTATTAGCATAAGCATTAAATAAGTTATTTTGTATGCAGAAGACGATAGATTCTGGTCACTCTCTTGCTAATCGTATAAAACAAACAGGAAAGAAAAACCAATATGTAGAAGGGTACCCTCTCATGATCTGAAATGCTCAATAGACAGATTCTGTGCTCCCCATCCCCCCCACCCTTTCTTTCCTAAAAACCCACTCCCTTCAATCAACCAAATAATTTAACAAAAAATTGTGAAAAATCATATAGAAGAACTTCTTCACAGCAGGTATGATGGGCCAAAAGGTTCAGGTAGAGGCTCAAATCCGTTATCAAAAATGGGTCCTTGATCAGACTTATCATCAACACTATGCAGCCAATTCGTGTTCTTCAAGTCCTCCTTAAGTAGAATTGTGTCATACCGAGAGCTCTCATAGATGTCCACATCAGTCAGTTTTGCCGAAAATTGACACTTGTCTTCTTCAGTTCCATTTTCGGAAGACCTATCAACATAATTGCCATTCTCTGACATGGCACCAATATTTCTGACAAGCGCGTTCCCATTGACAGATGTTGGCATGCCAAAAACACGACCCGGTTGGCTTTTATGGTTGGCAGATCGAATGCTCTGAGGAAAGAGGGTTGACCCTGAAAGAGGACGAATGCTACCAGTGCCATTTCTTATATCCTGCAACAGACCAGAAATATATTTAGAATTGATATAACATGATAGAATTTGTTTCTTTTATAATAGGGATTCACTATTGCTTCATATGTACATCCAGAGTAATTTCGAAGTTCATGTTGGCTGCCCCCTATCACTCCAACCACTTTTAGTCAAGGAAATGGGATATTGAATGAAGAAATATACCCTTGTCATGTGCACGGAAAAAGTTCAAGATGATACCCATTTCTTATACCCCATTCAGCGAGCAAGGAAAAAGTTTTATTCCAAAACAGAGTTCTGAACTCAAACTGACAGGAAATCAATTCCTTAGTTCTCAAGGTCTGGACACGGGTCCAGTTTTCTTCTCCACTACATTGTACATTAACTGTAATTTTACAATAATGTCTTGATGGAAACCACAATTTCATAATGGAATGATTTTGATAGTAAATTCAAGATGATGTTTAGCCATGATCATCATTAAAAATTGAATGACAATCGTGGCAATGGTAAGGGAACATGATAGAGCTACTTATATTTGTTGCAGCAAATATCAATAGGTGGATGATCATATGAATCAAGATAATCACAGAATTTTCCACATTATGAATATAGCATGATGGTGATGATGTGTGTTACAGATAAAGGTGATGGATGCAATAATGATCATAATTATGATTCATTATGTGATGTATGACCACTTGACTTTCTAAACAACTTTGAGAGTCCTACCAAAATGACCAGGCATCTACGGATAAAGGCATTTTCATAATACGAAACTATTAACATCCCAAACTACATACTGATATTATAACTCGAAAAATTGCAAACTCTAAAAACGAGGAAAGAGTATGCATACCATATGTCTAATAGCCATATCCAGGGATTTCTTTGAGATAGTCCTCCCAAATCCAGTGCTCTCAGTTGATGTCTTTACAGGTTTCCGCATTGACAACTCTGGTACATGAGGAGCCTTACGAACCTCTGGCATATCAATCATCTGCCCATTGCCAAGCACACGGGCTCTTCCAGTGGATTCGGTGACTCTTCCCCTGTTAACAACAGGGGATGACTGTCTTCTAGGAAAATTTCCAGGGCCAGGTGTTTCCATGTTCCCCTTCCCAGTCACAGACACACCTGGCCGGGATCTACCAGCAGAAAGTGGTCTGTCTGGTAAAGTTGTCCGCAAGTTTGGTGGAGTGTCAAGTGGGAAATCAGGGAGAACCATTGGCTGTGGTGTGGGCCGCACTCGTGGACCCGGTGAGCTTGGTCGTGATCCTGGAGCCAAATTACGTCCATTTGACGGAGTACGCCCACCTGAGGTTGAAAGTCCCGCAGATGGAGATAAAGAAGGTGTTGGGTTCCGACGAGTAGGCGTCGATGGCCTAGAGTTTGCTCGAGCAGAAGGGGAATTAAAGTTTGCAGGAATTTGCGGCCTAGAACTCGGAGTTGAAGGCCTTGAGTTTATGGATGGTCTTGCTTTTTCAAGGGAAGTGCTGGTGGGGGCTGGACGAGCTTTGGAAGGAGTTGAGGATCGTGATAATGTTGGACGGGAAGATGAAGTGGAAGGTCTTGCTGTTGACGAAGAGCGGGCTGTGGGGGTGGATGGTCTAATGTAAGAAGAGACTGACGCAGAGCTTGTGTTGAGAATTGAAGTGGATTTATTAGAGTATGTACTGTATTGGGAACTAGAGATAGAAGGGCGAGTGACTGAACTGCTTCTAGTTGGCCTCGAGGGATGGTTGTTCTCTGATTGAGACACTGAAAGCTGAAAATGAAGAATTCAATAAGCATTTGATTACATGAAACACTGTTTTAACGGCAACCAATCATTCTCGAACACTAAATAGAAATATTTTAACTGTTTTATCTTAAAATGGGAATAGTGTTATGTTAAGATTCCAAATGAAGAATCATTGAGCAATTACTTGAAAGAATGGAATTACCTTTATGGTAATGAGGAAGTTAAGGTGGCATTAAGTTTGGTTAACCGTCTACCACCGGAGTTATATTATTGGCTAACCAATGTATGAATACGAAAAGGCGAAACATAACCATATGTTCAGCAATGTTGGGTTGACGTCAAACTGGCCTATAAACACCATAGTGTCAGGTTCTATCAGGTCGGTTCTTAGGATCTCTACATTGAGAAACCCCAATCCAAGGTTGAGTCAATACCCCTACAATAAAATGATTATCCAGATACACCATCTCAATGCCCAGAAATATTCTATTATTGAACAATTATTATTCCTGTGGGATTAAGCATTGTTAAGTTAAATCATAAATGCATGCTATAAGATTATGTACCAATAGTCAATTTTTCTTAAGTTCCTCAGAGGAAACAATCAGTTTGAGCCTCCAGCAAACAAGTTTGAAGCCCTCTCTTCTACGATTAGGTGTCAAACTTTGCGAACTGACTAGAAGAGTATAACAATTCAATAATATTATTGGGCCATCTACAGTTCTCTTCATGAGTGACAAAAACACTGCAATCCATTGGATGACATATGACTTTTCTGCAATTGATTGGCTTTAGGACAAGCAGAGAAAATTTAAAGCAGATTTTCCAGTTAGTATCATCCCTAACGGAAAAATTGCAAGGTTGAAGTCCCATGGATTAGATGCAGATACAATATGGAGCAAACACGCTGCCATGACTAAACTTGAACCAAATCTTACGGCCAAAAATTCAAAATGGGAAACATACCCTCGAGGCCTTAGTTGTGGACACTGATCTAACCAATGGACTGCTTCTGGGAGCCACAGAGGTTGGTTGAGACTCACTTCCATCCACTGAAGGAAAGAGAGGAGTTCCAGGAGGAGTGAGAAGCCTATTCATACAAAAGGGTACGAAATTTAACTCAGAAATGTGTTGCAGTCTAAAATACAATTCCACTGTCAATAAAATAACTCTTGACGTAGATAAAAAAATGTCCAGTTTCCAGAAAAGATTAAAAAATGATATTCAAGCTTTACCTTGAATATTCACATTCTTTTTCTACACAAAGGATAAATAAACATGCACATCAGATTTGATTAAACAAACACGCGGTTTCATATTTTCCAAATCATTCAACCAACAACAAAATCATAAGGAGATAAATGCTGGTTCAGCTCAATTTGCTACAAATTCACTTCACGCAAAAGTGAAGTGGATCACTCGGTTTAAAAATATTTCAAGGTACAAGTGAATCTTTTTTGTGGAGCACATAAAAGCAATGCTCTAGAAAAATGTACACAAGTACATCTAGGACAACCAGATCACACCTCATTCAACCGGCAAAGGAGTCTACTGCTTTATCTTATACTCCATAAAGTCGTGTTGTATGAATAAATCCCGAACCCTAGTGAATCTCATAAATGTATCTATGTTCAATAGAAAGCTGGTCCTTGAACTACACTTAGTTTTATGAACAATTGACATGGAAACAACTAGATGATGAAAATTTCATTCCATCAGGAATGCACCTAAGCCACAAGACCAAGACCATAACGTTAAATGCATGGCAAACAAAAGGGAAACCAAAAGAGTGGTAGGAACAATTCACAAAGTCGGTACTACCTGTTTTCTAGTTCTTTGAAATATCCAGAGGTAATAGTGGTAACATGTCATCATGTATTCCTTTATGGCAATTTCACTATATATGCATTCCTTATTGTAAGCGATACTCGGGATAAATAGTTCAGTGGGAAGGAATTCTCAGGTAAACTTTGTGTCATAGTTTCTAATACATCATCTGACTCCAGAGCTGACGTTACGAAACAGAACTGTAGTGAAATGTGTTCCAAATTGAAACATCATCTGTTTAGCAAAATCTCATATCAAAAGAAACTACTTCCGGATGCAGTAATTTGTCCTTGTAGTATTAGAGCATCAAAATGCTCTTTGAAGTGGCTATGTAACAGATCCCATTTAAAACTAACAACTGCCATATTAATTCAACATGAAAAGTGCATACTCTTCTTTACATGACGTTGGCCATATAATTAGTTTTGCTCCCAATAAGAATTAAGAAGCAACAATGGACAAAATTAACACATAGAGACACAATTAGAGATGGTCATTGACCATTTCATAGAAGGAGTTCAAACACTGTCTTTCGACGAATCAGAATACAACTATTGGTAAAAAGATAAAGCACACACATGGACCTAAGAGATTTGGCGACATTATTGAAACAGAGCTTTTCCTAATAGTCAGTAAATAAGACAAATGAAACAACACATACAAACTGTTTTGAGACTTGTAATGAATCCGTCTGACTGAAACTCAGCATGACACCACTAAACAAGTTTGTAAAACTGTTCATGATTATTACTGATTTGGTGCCATTTAAGTAGCAAGAAACAAGTGGATCATAACTTTTAACTAGTGCACAATATCAATTAATCAAGGCTATGTTGCAGATTTACCAATCATAGTCGTGCTTTCCTCCATCGGTCGATGTCAGTAGATCATCTAATCCGCTCTTTGCATGTTTTGCTGATCCAACGGAAAGCCTCCCCAATTTCGCCGAAACTATCCAGTAATTAAAGTAAAAATAAGATAAATTGTCAGCAAAGAACATAGGAAAATCCAAAAACAAAAAAAGAAATCTAATCTCAGAATAGTTATTTAATATAGAAATCAAATATGGATAGCGGACGAATTATTCACTATGCAGTAAATGATATAATGTAAATATATGATACTTTGAAGACACCGGTTTGCTGATCTCAATGCATACCACGCGAGAAAACAACACCATCACTATCACCTGGTTTATCACATCTCTAAATTTATGCATCTACTGTATATCTAAGTAGATAAAGGAATGCGCAATCTCAGAAATGTCGTATATCAAACGTCATCAACCGACTATAGGGGTAACTTCGATTGGGATATATACTACTACAGTCAAGGCCATAATATCTATATACGCAATCCCGAAAATAAACACAGAAAAATGACCACAATGATGAAGATTGGCACCGTCGGATTCATCGGATGAAGCAACGGAAAGACTCGGGCGATTCCTGGAGAAGAGATCCAAGTTCTCGTCGGAGTCCTTGGCGATTCCTGTGAAACTGAGGCCTCGCCGATGCTGCGAGCCCATCGGAACATTCCTCACACAGATGAGAGAATCCTTCAAGCTGCGATTCATAGCTATACTAACTCAAGGCCAATATCATCTCCAACGAAGCACACAGTGTGTGATTTTGTGGAGAGTGCAGTAGATGCAAAGGGAGGGAGGAGAGCTTTTTGTGATTTTTACGTCATGAAGGAGAGAGAGAGAGAGAGTAGATCTGTGGTGTATTGAGTGGGGGTTGTAGCTTCTTTTCAGGGGCAGCAATGCATGTGAGGAGTGCATAGAGAGAGCAGTAATTTAAAAAACACTGACACAGTGGGAAGGAAAGGCAGGAGGTGCTTCTTTACTTTATTTATTTATGAATTGTTGTCTTACCAAATCATTTTTTCTCGGTTTTTTTTTTTTTCCTTCTTCACTCACCAAATAATAATAAGATGTAATGTGGAATTTAATATAATTATAATTTAAATAGTGTGTCATTTAGTCCGTTTTTCAATTTTATTTTAGTCAGCAAGTCTGATTTTTATTTCTCTGTACATTTTTCATGCCATCATGACCATGAGTATGTATGTGGCAATGGTAAAAACACCCCCCCTCCCTCTCTCTCTCATGATGGTCATGATGATGATGCAAATAGAGAGATGCAAATGAGTCATACACCCACTTCTTATGATGCATCATGGCCCGTTAACAACTTATCTTTTGTTAGATTACCTACTCCAAGTAGGTTACTCAGCATAACTTTCGCTTGGATATCTTTGCACTTAAAAGTCCGCAACAAACTTTTGAAATTTAAAAAAAAAAAAGAAAGAAAAAGAAAAATTGCACAACAAAATAACTCATCCTTGATTCAACAAGCTACTTAGTTGCTTAAACCTATAAATCCGCGGCTCATAATAAATTTAGATTAGAAAGAAACTTAGGTTATATTTTTTAATCTCTCTCCTCATATCTCCTAAAATGAAACTTCATGACTGTTTCTGATAACTAATTCTAATTATATGAGTCAACGATCTTAAAGCTCCAATTGTAGAAGACTACATATAAACATAAATTAATCATGACACAATTCGTATATTAATTATTGCTTATTGCTCCATCAATAAAATATTATTCAAATGTTGTGTTGGCACAGGAGTCAATGCCACAAGGCTGTGATCGCAGTGACTTAAGAGTGGGTTGTGATAAATGTACCTATAAATTTATTTTTAATAGGAGAAAATTTTTTTAAAAAAAATTAGAGTTTCAAATGGACCCAAAAATTTTCAAAATTGCACTGCAACTGCGCCCCTGACGTATCATTGGAAATAGTCAATTTAAATAATTTGTACATATTTATGTAAGTCCTATTATAACAAGGATAAAGCAGAATGATGTGATATGTATTAGTAGTAATGAGATGACTAATAGAAGGCTGAAATTAACTCACTATAATAAAACAACAATACTTTTTTATGGAGTTGATATACAACTGCCCCAAGAACTAGGGCAGCAATTGCCAAAGAAAAGAAAAAGGGAAAGCGAGAAGAGAGAGAGAGTGCACCAAAATGCCTGGCTCCATTAAATGTTGTCCTTGACTAGGATGAACTGATCAAGTTGGAAGGAGTATGTGATGTGAGAAAAGCTGCGTGAAAGATGTATGGGCCATCATACTTAACCCTACAGGATGACCATACAATGCATGTGTCATGTGTTTTTCGATTTAAAAGCTTCCAACAAAGAGTACGACAGTCTGAACCTCATTAAAAGGATGTATCATTGGTGGCCTCATATTCTTGTCTTCGATCATCTTTCCCCCTGATCAAGCTTTTCCATTTATAACTTTCTTATTATTGCGGTGAATGTGAATGTCTCAACTCAACTCAACTCACCTCAACCTTCAGTTACACACTGGAAAAATCAGAGTTTGTTTTATATGTATATCTTCATTTCATCCTATCATCGGTTGAAATTTAGTTATTTTTCTCCCTCTCATTCGACCTACATTTAAAAAATTACTAGTTTTATTCATGTATTTCTCAAGGAGGGGGTAAGACATACTACTACAACACTTCTCAGCCACTCAAATACAGAAATAAAGTAACGCTGACGAGTTCAACCCACCCCCAAAAAACGAAAAGAAAAGAGAGAGAGAGAGAGATGATAAATAACCCAACCACTTATTTATTTGGAGTCAGCATCCTTCATTCATTTTAGTCAATATCTAGGATGGTAAAAATATAATAAAAATATTAAATAGACTTAAAAAATTAATTCGATGAATCACTACAATTGAATAGATAGTAGGTCCAGTAAATACTTAAATCTATAGTTAAATTAATATCAAATATAACAGTCACATCATCACGTCAAATTTTTAAGTTAATTTTTTGAAATTTGTGTAACATTGCTCAAAATATAATAACAAACAAAATGAAAGTCTATGATTCTGCATTTGGAACTTGGTGAATTTTTTTTTTTTTTTTGATCAAAAGAGTGTAAAATGACATTCATGTAAGGAAGTGATGATTAGAGTTAGTAGCAAGCAAAATCATGAACTCGTTGGGAGGACAGCTGACCCAATTCGCAGCAAGCGAATCAGTCATCGCTGCAACCGCCTGTTAGAGTAATCTAATATATTAGCATTCGGGGTAGATTAGTCATTTATGTTACTATGTTTTGCCTTAGTATATAAAACTACTATTGTGTAGTTTTGTTTTCTTAATAAGTTTATAAGACTGATCTGATTATTCTTAATGAATACATTTTTCCTCTTTGATTGATAATTGTTAATATGGTATCAGAGCCTATAATGCTAGCACAAGACCTGACATAGATTTTTCGACGAGATTCGAGACGCTACTCTCCTAGACTGACGGGCAATGACATGGTATTAGAGCATTGGTGTGCATTTGGCTAAGTTTAACACAGCCAAGGGAGATTTGGGATTATTTAGCTACATTGTTTGTTCAGTCCAATTTTGCAAAGAGATATCAGCTTGAGTATGAAATTCGAGCTGCATGTTAGAGTGATAAGACCATACAGAAGTTCTACTCGGTTATGACTGGAGTTTGGGATCAGTTAGCACTTGCTGAACCTGTTGAATTGAGTACTTATATGGTATATCGTACTTTTATAAAGGAGTAGCGGTTGGTACAGTTTTTGATGGCCCTTAATGACAACTTTAAGGGACTTCGTGGTTCTATTCTCCATCGTCTCTCTCTTCCCACAATTGATGCAGTAGTGAATGAGTTTTTGGCTGAAGAAGTATGTCTTAAGACTCTTTCTGAAAAGAGTTTTCTTTCATTGCCCGATTAGACTGTACTGACTGTACCACCCAAAAGGACTTCTCACTCACAAACTAAATATCGGGGTCGAGGTTGAGCTGCTTCAGATAAATGTAGTTTTTATCGTGAGGAGGGTCACTGGAAGGCTCAATGTCCTAAATTGGTGAACAATGAGGCCTTACATCAGCCATTTAAGCCCAAAGATCGTCATACAGCAACATCAGCTTCACTAGTGGATGAGACACTCTCATCAGCTCTCAGCATGACTATGATAGTTAATCAGTTACAGAAGTTTCTTTCCCTTCATCAACCAGGTGCCCTATCAATTTCTCCTTCCATAGACTCATTTACTACAGGTTCTTTAGGTATATCTCGAACTGCTTGGGTTTTTGACTCAAGAGTCACCTATCATATGACTAATCATTCTTCCTTATTTTGTTTTATTGTTTCTCCTCCCTCTATATCTGCCCTTGCAGCCAATGACACCCAAATGTCTTTGGCTGGTGTTAAAACTATCGTGTCTTCCCAACTTACACTTCCTGATGTCTATTATATTCCTCAACTTACTTTAAATTTAATATTTGTTAGTCAGTTGTTTGATTCGAAATTTTTAGTTCACTTTTCTTCTATTAGTTGTGTTGTGCAGGATCCACGATTCAAGAAGCTGATTGGGACAGGTCATAGAAATGGAGGGCTATATGTGGTGGACGAGCTTCATGTCCCTGACATTGTTGCATCTACTGTTGATTTATCTTCTTTCCAATTGAGTCCAAAATCATCTAGTTTTTATTTATGACATTTTCGTTTAGGTCATGTTTCTCATTCTCATTTAAATTTTTTAGTTTTTACTGGTAGTTTGGGTAGTTTAGAGTGTTATGATATTTCAGATTGTAGTGATTGCAAGTTGGCTAAATTTACTGTATTATCTTTCAATAAAAGTAATTCTCCTTCTCTTGGACCTTTTGATCTTGTACATTCTGATATTTGGGGACCAACTCCTATTGCTACTAAAGGGGGGTCTAAATATTATGATTCTTTTATTGATGATCATACCAGATATTGTTGGGTGTATCTAATGACACGTAGGTCTGACTTCTTTTCTATTTTCACTACCTTTTTGTGCTATGGTGCTTACGTAATCAATATTCTTCTATCATCAAATGCTTCTGTTATGATCAAGGTGTAGAATATTCTTTTAGTGTTTCTTGTGAATTGTTGAAATCTGATGGTACTATTTTTTAGTCTTCTTGTACCGACACACTTGCTCAGAATGGAGTGGCTAAATGAAAACATCGTCACATTATTGAGACAACTCGTTCTTTGTTTTTTTCATCCAATGCCCTTAGCACTTTTTGGGGATAAACAGTTCTTACAGCAGTTCACCTGATTAATTGTATTCCTACAATCCTTAATTCTGGTGTCTCACCTTTTAAAAAATTATGTGGTAAGACACCCGACTATTACTCCTTAGGTGTGTTTGGATATACATGTTTTATTCTGCTACCTAATGTTAATCGTACCAAAATCTCGGCTCGTTAAGTCTTATGTGTTTTTCTTGGCTATAGTGAAAGACAAAAGAGATTTTGGTGTTATGATGCTAGTATACAAAAACTCTATGTTTCTCATCATGTGTGTTTTTATGGAGCATATTCATTTTTTCTCTATTCCATCTAGTTCTTCATCTCTACATAAATCTGACATTATCTATCGTAATACCTTTCCCTCTAATGTTTCTCCTGATTCTTATGTTGGTGATATGACTGTGGTTCATCTTTCCTCCTTTTCTTCTTCTTCTTCTTTGCATGATTTGTCTGTTACCCACCTCCCGATTGTGCATACTTATGTTCGCAGTACTCTCATTGTTTCCTACCTAGATGTTGTGCCTTCGTCTACACCTCTTGGCTCCCAATCAAATTCTGACACCGTGGATCAAACTCCCCGTTACCCTCAGCGTACTCGAAAGTGTCCTAACAAGTTTGGTTGGTCCAACTCTTGTTACTCTTCTGATTTTTGTTCTTTTCTGACTTCTATACATTCTTTGTCTAAACCTACCTCCTATAAGGAGGCTATACTTGATCCTCTTTGGCAACAGGTTATGGATGAGGAGTTTTTTGCGTTACATAAAACTTGAGTTTGGGAGTTGGTGTCTTTACCTCTTGGTAAACGCCCCATTGATTGTAAGTGGGTTTATAAAATTAAAACTCAATCTGATGATTTTGTGGAAAGGTACAAAGGCTAGATTAGTGGTCAAGGGATTTGCTCAAGAGTATGAGCTTGACTATGATAAGACTTTTGCTCTAGTAACTAAGATGATCACGATTCGCACAATAATTATTGTGGTTGTTGTTCGTCATTGGAGCTTATCTTAGATGGATGTGAAATACGCTTTTTCTTCATGATTATTTATCTAAAGAGGTCTATATGACTCTTCCTCCTGGGTGGCCTTGTAGTCATGGTCATGTGTGCAAATTTTACAAGGCTTTATATTGTCTTAAACAGGTCTTAAGGGTATAGTTTGAAAAATTTTCTTCAGTCATATGTGACTTAGGCTTCCATGCTAGTGATCATGTCTCTGCTCTCTTCTTTCAATTCACTTCTTCTGGTTTCATTCTACTATTACTTTATGTGGATGACATGATTATTACAGGTGATGACAATGCTAGAATTCAGCTGTTGAAAACTCAGTTACAAGATTATTTTGAGATGAAAGATTTGGGTCCACTTCAATATTTCTTAGGGATTGAGGTTGTTTTCTCTCTCAAGGGTTATCTTATTTCTCAGTCAAAATATGCCTCAGATGTTATTCAGCGAGCTTGCTTATCAGATACTCGAACGATTGACACACCCTTGGAGCTCAATGTTCGTTATACTTCCTCTAGTGGTTCTCTTCTGCCTGATCCTACCTTATATTGTACTATTGTTGGGAGTTTGACGTATCTTACTGTCACTCGTCCAGATATTGCTTATGCGGTTCATGTAGTTAGTCAGTTTGTTGCTGCTCCTACCACACTTCACTGATCTGTAGTTCTTTGGATTCTTCGATATCTATGGGGTACGTTACATCATAGTTTATTATTTTCTTCCTCTTCGTCTCTGGAGCTCTGTGCTTATTCTGATGCGAACTAGGCTGGTGACTCTATGGATCACAAATTCACCACTGATTTTTGTCTCTTTCTTGGTGATTCACTTATTTCTTGGAAAAGCAAGAAACAAACCATTGTAGCTCGATCTTCTGCTAAAACTGAGTATCGTGCTATGACATCCACCACAACAAAGATAGTTTGGTTGCGTTAGTTGCTTGCTGATCTTGACATTTCCTTGACTACTCATACTCCTATGTATTCTAATAACACCAGTGCTATTCAAATTGCTCACAACTCGGTGTTTCATGAATGCTCCAAACATATAGAGATTGATTGTCACTTTGTGCGCCATCATCATTAGTTGGGAGCATTAATTGTGAGATGAGGGGGATTACATTCCCTCAAGTGCCATTACACACTTATAACAAATTGACGATTAGCGACCACTATTATTTGCCAATCATTTTATTCTGTTGTGGTACTTGTAATTTACTTTCAAACTCTTATATTTCGTTTGGTAGGAAGGATAAAAAATAGAAAAAATAAAAAGTAAGAGAGATATATTTTTTATCCTTCAAGGAAGTAAAGTATGAATGATACACTTTTTATCCTTCAAGGAATAAAGATAAGAATAATATATTTTTCTTCCTTTGTATTTGATAGGATGAATGAAAAATAAAAATGATTAATTTTTTTTTGTGCCGAACTAAGATTAGGGGTGACAATCGATTTGTATCGTGTCAGGTTTGTCTTGAGTCATTACGGGTTTGTGTCGAACATTAGTCAAACCTAACTCAACTCATTTAACTAATTGTATTGTGTCGATTTGACATGTTTGTGTTCGTGTTTGTATTCGTGTTGATCCACATAAATTTTGAATAAAAATTTTTAACGCTAATATTTCATTTTCACTTAATTGAATCCATGTTCATATTTTTTCTACAAACTAAAAATTAACTTAAATAAATATAATAATAATAAGTAAAAATATTTTTTTATATAATAATTATTTCAGTGCTTAATAAATAATTACAAATAACTAACATTTTATGTCTATAATACTAATTAAACATGTTAGTTTCGTATTGTCATACAAACGAAAAAATAGAGAAAATGTTTATTTTTAAATAAACGGGTTGATGGTGTCAATTTTGAGTTTGATGGGTTGAACTGAATATGAGTCTTTTATATTTTTTGTTCGCCTGTCAAGTCGTGTCATCATGTTGAATCGAAAATTTTCACTCTTAACTAAGATAGACAAATATTTTTTTTAATTTAAAATTTTTATTTTTAAAATATATTTATAAATACATATTTTATTAATGTATACATATATATATAGACAAATAAAATATATTTAAATATAAATAATTAACTTTTCATTCATTTTTTCTTTCGATTTTGGAGGACTTAATTTTGGTGAGTTAGAAAAAAAGTTAATCCATATTTCTTATTTTTCTTCCTTATTAAATATGATGTTTTATTTATCCTTTTAACTTTTTATTATTCTAATTTTTCATCATTTCATTTTTTCATTATATCAAACGAAACGTTAAAGTCAGCATTAAGCCATTATTGTATCCATTGATCGGAGGGTACCAACAAAACAGGCAAACAATTTCACTAATGTGCGTGTTTTGGGTGAGTTTCCTTTCCTTTTAAAGGCAATACAGTAGGTATATATTATTGTCTCTTTGTTGTAAATGATAAGAAATAGATGCCCAACACTCCTCAAACTGTTTTTTGTTTTTGTCCTGTCTTATTCTCATATGATCCTCCCCCTCCCTCTCCCCCAGCGTTAATTTAACCTATTTTCAACCCAACCTTACCTTTTTCTCCCATTCATATCATGTATGTAGGATTCCTTTGAAGCAAAGATAAACCCTTACTCACTCATGTGTTTTCTGGATTTATGCGGTGTAATCTGTCACAGTCTCCAAGAAAAAGAAAGCATAACAAAATAGGTGACAGGCTCCATCTTAAAGGTGTTGCCCTCACATGAAGAGGGGGCCCGATTCCATCTTTCATTGCACACACAGAGTCTTGGATCATTATTTGGAGGGTGGCTGGATTATTTTTCGCTTTGTTTATTTATTTATTTTAGATTTTAAGCAACTGATTAGATCAAATCAGAACAACCTTAGAGTATTGGATTTCCAGGAGAGACGGAGTCAGCATTTCACATTAAAAGGGACAAATTATGATTGAAAATATTTTCAGCTCATTTATTGATTTATCGCAAACACTATTAAATTTTTAACTTAAATAAAATATAAATAAAAAATTATAAAATAGGACATTTCAATTCAACCACAATGAGAAAGATTGGCACCGTCGGATTCATCGGATGAAGGAACGGAAAGACTCGGGCGATTCCTGGAGAAGAGATCCAAGTTCTCGTCGGAGTCCTTGGCGATTCCTGTGAGACTGAGGCCTCGCCGATACTGCGAACCCATCGGAACATTCCTCATGCAGATGAGAAAATCCTTCAAGCTCCGATTCATTGCTATACTAACTCAAGGCCAATACCATCTCCAACGAAGCACACAGTGTGTGATTTTGTGGAGAGTGCAGTAGATGCAAAGTGAAGGAGGAGAGCATTTTCTGATTTTTACGTCATGAGAGACAAAGAGAGAGAGTAGATCTGTGATGTATTGACTATTGAGTGAGGGTTTTCGTGTCTTTGAATTTATTACCAATCTACAGTCACTTTTGAACAAATTTACATATCTGCAATATTTCTAAACTTATTTACTAAATTAAAGCACTTTTTAAAAACAGAATTAAAAATTTTGCTTTTAATAAAATATATTTTTAATATCGTTAGGTACAATAATTCTACTAATGTACAATAAAAACAGGATCAATAATTCTACTAATGTACGGTCATTTTTGAACAAATTTATCGATTTTTGACATTTTTAAACTTATTTATTAAATTACCACACTTTTTAAAAACGGAGTCAATAATCTCATTTTTTTTAAGAGCAATGCTATTGTGACCTAATTTATTGACCTAATTTACTGACCTAATTCACTATGACTTTTGAATTGACTGTAGAGCCTATCAAACATTGGAACTTGATGTTGATCCAATAGTTCAATTGAAATTACATCATTATGTCAATAAATTATGTCAAACTTTTAGATCCAAATAGTATTACTCCTTTTCTAATCCCGCAGAAGTAGCTTCTTTACTCTATTTATTTATTTTTGTCTTGCCAAATAATTATTTCTCGGTTCCTTCTTCACTCACCAAATAATAATAAAATCAAATCATGTGGAATTTGATATAATTATATTTTAAATATTATGTTATATAATCCGCTTTTCAATTTTAATTTTAGTCTGTAGTCTGATTTTTTTTTCTCTGTACATTTTTCATGCCACCATGACCATGAGTATGTGGCAATGGTACAGACACCCTCTCTCTCTCTCTCTCTCTCTCTCTCTCTCTCTCTCTCTCTCTCTCTCTCTCTCTCTCTCTCTCTATAATGCTATCATGCTCCTCACCTAGTGCTTCCATGGTTTGTAAAGGGCACAAGTTTTCTGGTACCGTGGAACTTAGAAATATGTTTTAAATCAAGTAATGGATGACCTTGGAATTTTGGTTTTGATTTCCATAATTTAATCAAACGCCGGATATCTGAATATGCATGATCTAGCACATATCTGCTTGTTTTGCCTTTTACATGGGTATGCTTTTGTATGACACATAAATCTACCCCTCTTCATGGGATCAGGATACCTTCCTAAACTTTTTGTGGACATGGTTGAGACTTAAGTAATTTGTCACAATTGAATCTGTGACGGGGTTCTTAATCACTTTAGTGGGATCAACTCGATTCTGTTTATGTGACACCTCCCAGTTTGCTCACTTCCATGCCTAATCACCGGAGCAGCATTTGTGAAAGTTAGAGCTCCTTTGGAGTTTGGAACACGTTAGAAATACTTCTAGCTGACTTGTACTGCTTTGACATAACAATGCTTGTTTCACCAATGATTTGTCTCTGACATCATCAGTATGAGATTTTGGTGGCTAAATTAGTTTTCATGCAGTGAGTACTCAATGCAGCTGAATGCATCCCGTATCAAAGTTGTTCAAGCTCAAGATGACGTGGTAAATGCCATGAAAGATTCTGCCAGCAAGGATCTTTTTTGTGTCACTGATGACAAAGGTTCGTACAAAAAACTTCTCAATGGCTTGATTGTTCAGGTACCCACTTTGTCTACGTGGTTCTTTTTGGTTTAAGAAAGTTAAAAAATATGTTATCTCCAATTGTGCTTTGTGTAACGCTGAGATTGTACACATTTGGATATGCCTGTTGACTTCCCACAACATACATTGACCCAGCAAAGTGGATAAACAGTCCCTTACATGTTTTTCATTGACAAAAAAAATATGGCTCGACTGTTTATCCTCGTTTTTTATCTTATCGGCTCTCACCTAGTTCATTGAAGATATTTTTATTCTTAGCTCAATGGAAGATGGTGTGATCTGCTATTTATGTGTTCTTCTCAAGTCTCAACCATAAAGATTTTGGTTGTTGAAGGAGTTATCAAATGTTTTTTTAGGAATGCAGTGAATGGGATAAATCATTATCACTTCTTCCATGTTGCAGCTGTACTTGAAAGTACCAATGATATTTGCAACTTTAGATGGAAATATCATCTCCCGGAGGCATCTCTTAGTTTTAGTCTTTTAGTCGACTTCTGCAACATTTGACTTTTTATAATGGCAAACTGATTAGTGAGATCATGTTAATTCACATTCATTCATTCATTCTTTTCTTTTCTTTTTTGTTCTTCTGTGGTTTGGTGATTGAAAATCTGCATTTTGAAATGCCTAGAGTTTACTTTGACTGAAGGAGCCATCAGTGTTGTTGCGGTGTAGAGACGTTGACGTTGCACTCGTTGAGTCTGTTCTGAAGGAAGCAAAGCAAGAGAGTATGTAGAGAAAGCACACGTACATGCTCCAAAAGTTACCATTGACAATCGCGTGTATCTTCTGTCGTGGAAATTAACATAATTATATATAATTTTAATTAATAAAATAATATTCAAATCACAAACTAATAAGAATATACAAATAAATATAAAATAACAATCAATTTAGAATAGAATAAAATAGTTACTGTAAATTAAAAAGAGCTAGCCTGCGAATCCGAAAGTCGTATAAATACTGTTCTAAAACAGCTGAACCTCCTCACGTGAAGGTACTGACGGATACCAGCGACTCAAAGATCAAATCCAGACGTTTGCAGCAGCACCTCCTTAATGGTCACTCCCATTGGAAAGAAGGGTGAACCTGACTCGAATCGAAATTACCTGAAGTAAACTACTACCAAATATTTGCAGGTATGCAAATCTAATAATAGGCAAAAAGAAATATGTAGAAAGAATAGCAACACTTAGTAGAAGAAGAGCATATAGAAAAAATGGTAAAACTATTCATTTTCTATCCAAAACATCCACCTTGTTTTATAGGCACCGTCTTAATGACTCTTGAATAATAGACTTTAAAATATATTAGTATGTAACTTCTAAGCTATTAAGCTTATATCAATTTTATAATTAAATGGCATGAACATGCAAGAATTAAATTTCAATAGTAAAGTTAAAAACTGAAAAATTAATACAAAATAGTTATGTAGTTTTTAAAACTTTTATTTTAATTTATTCTAACAATCCTCCACAAGTTATGAAAACATCAAAATGACCCAAATATATTTATATAAAAGCAATACACATAAAATATGAGCAACTATTATACTGTGCAATGGATGTATGTGTCTTTCAAACTTGAACCTCACTTAGTGTTAATAGTCTCCCCCTAAAGAATCATGGTGACCAAAGGCTTGAATTAGACCCTTTGAGTCAGAGTTCAACTATCACACACACAGTACCGATATTAGTCAGGATTCGCGGGTCAGTGCGTTTAATGATCATGCACTTGATCTTGATTCTCATAAGAGTTTTTAGAGAATAACCCAATTCTTATAATCACGGCCTCACAACTACTCTCACTTAGGTGAGCCTTTCAAGGGTACATGTGTACCATACCCTGCAGGAGTGTTCATGCCTCAGTCTCATTCAAGATAAAATCCTTCCTTACTGTCACACTACATATGCACATCCGTCAAAGGGATGAGCATGAAAATATCTCCTCTTAGGATATTTTCTCAACAACGGTACTAATGAGTCACGTAGTATGAATTGTTTCTACCCATTGAACTTCCTTCATGGAATCCCAATCACAAAAGTTGGGTTACCTCCTTAGGTGACTTCTTTGCCGGCTTAGGCCCATCCCCCTTGACAGTTCTTGAGACACGGCTTAGGCCTATCACGTTAGTACACTATGCTAATTTGGTGCTACAATACTTCTTACTAAGCACCCAATAAATTTGAATTTTTTTTCAAGTGAATTACACTCATGGTGTTATGAAACATTCACCTATGTTCATAGCTCGATGTTTGTTTCCTAACTCTTAAGTCACACCAGTTTTTCAATAAGCCTTTTTTTTTTTTTAATCTAGTAGCTCCATTGGGTGATAAGATTTACATGTTTCAAAGAAATCCTAGAATCAATATGTGTGGCATTCAGAAATTCAAATATTAGTCACCATCCAACATACTAGATATTATTTGACTTTCGACATTTTAAATTAATGTTCTATTATCTTAGTCTAAAATTGCACGTTACTCCACATCAACAATTTCTTCCCATGATAAATCATCATTTAAAATAACATATTTCAGAATCAAATATTTTCATTAATTCAAAAAGAATTAACAAAAATAATTACTTTTCCAGAAGTGATGTAAAACAACCATGATAGTACATTATATGAGCTTCAACAGTAATTAGTCTAATTTAGCAATACAGATTTAACTCAATATATTTTTACTCTTGTGATCTAAGCATCATTAAAATATTAAAGTATTGCAGAAACTTTTTTGAACAAAGTCTTGACCATGTTTTTGAACTATTTGGGTCTACCGATTATAAACGTATATTAGTAATTAAATGAGTCAAAAATTCCAAACTTAAATGACTATCGTTTGGACAATAATTGTAACTTATTAGTTCCAGTTTCAAATAATCCATAAAATAAATTATAGCACTTCAAAATATTAAAAACCCATAGATAGTAACTGTTCATTGACCATAAATATCGCAGAACCAATTTTTTTGTTTATTTTAGTATTCTTTAACGAAGTTTTATATGGAACCAAGCATTAGACAAATTTGAGGACTTATAAATAACACCAAAGGTTTATTTATTTTTATTTTTATTTATTTATTTATTTTTATTACTTTTCCATTGTTACACAATGATAAGCTTTATATGCTCTCTTCTTAGATTATAGGTGATCCATAGTGGACTTTCAACATAATGAACAGTAACATGTCAATAGCCTTACAAGTTCAAATTTGTCATACCTTGGATTTGTTTCTTACAGGTCCAACTAGTAACAATCCAATTAGTAAAATACACATGAATTCAAATTGGTAAAATAAATAATTTACTAGAGAACATATATTAATTACCCATGGAAGGAATAAGAGATTACAAATGAACACACAAGGTGGACTAAAGTTATTGGGCATAGTGTGGGAACATCTTTTTGAAGTTGTGATTTATTCAAAACTATTAGTCTACCCAACCCACTCGAGTAGTTTACCTAGTATAACAATGTTTTTTTTTTCCTTTCCCTTCCTCTTTTTTTTTTCCAATAAATACTCCTACTAGTAAATACTATCTTCTTTTGTTTAAAGTTTTATGTATCATAAATCTACATAAGATCCCTCTAACTAACGTGATATTAGACTAATTAGATATCACATGCATATGTGCATGTAATGAAGTGTAAACACGTTAATCACAAAAATAATATTTCCAATAATAATGGACGTGTCCTTAATTTATAGAATAAACATATGAACACACATTGATAGATCTAACATTCTCCAAATAACTATTAGTTCCCCACTAATTTTGAAACTTTAATTAACATCTACTTACCTCATGCTATAATATATATACTAACGTTCGAATGAAGAATTATTTAGAATTAAAGGGTTAAGAAATAATAAGAGAAATACAAAGAACTTGTATTAAATTTAAATGTTAACTGTCAAAACTCTATTTATAACGAAATTAATAAATGTGTTTAAATTATTGTAATAGCTCTTGAAACTTTAATTTTTTTTTCAAAGCAAGTAGCTATTTTTTTTTTTATTAAAGCAAGTAACTACTGGTTTTTTTTTAATTGTTGTAAATCCCTTTAGATATTTTGTTACTAAAAAAAAATTCAATAAAAACTGTTTTCCAGAAAAACAGAAATTTTTTTTTTTTTCAGTCTCTAGAAGACTGTATTTTTTTTTTTAGAAAACTGGTTTTTTTTTCCTGAAAAACAGAAACAGTTTTTTTTCCAGAAAAAAAGTAACAGTTTTTTTTTTTCAAAAAACAGTAGCACAGAAAACTGTTACTATTTTTGTTTAAAAAAAAATGTTTTTTTTTTAACAAAAAAAAAATCAGCTTCTGACTCTTATTGCCGGAATTCAAATAAATAGATATATACATGGCAAGCATCTTAGTCAGTCGTCCTTGACTATGAATTCTAAAGCGGCATTCTCCCTTGACGTGAATAGACACTTTCTCCGAGAAAGCTTTTTTTTTTCTTTGTTTACTTTACTTAGTAGAATCAAAACCTTTCTTTTCTATGCTTTCTTCTCAAGATATTGATAGTGCCAGCTGCTTTAGATTGTCGGAGAAATTAACATAATTATATATAATTTTAATTAATAAAATAATATTTAAATCACAAACTAATAAGAATATACAAATAAATATAAAATAATAATTAATTTAAAATAGAATAAAATAGTTACTGTAAATTAAAAAGAGCTAGTCCACGAGTCCGATAATCGTGTAAACACTGTTCTAAAACAGTTGAGCCTTCTCGCGTGAGGTTACTGACGGACACTAACGACTCCAAGATTAAACTCAGATGCTCATAGCAGCACCTCCTCAATGGTCACGCCCACTAGAAGGAAGGATAAACCTGACTCGAATCGAAGTTGTCCGAAATAAACTAATACCAAATATTTGCAGGTATGCAAATCTAATAATAGGCAAAAAAAAATATGTAGAAAGAATAATAACACTTGGTGGAAGAGAAACATATAAAAAAGATGATAAAACTATTCATCTTCTATCCAAAACATCTACTTCGTTTTATAGGCATCGTTTTAATGACTCTTGAATAATAAACTTTAAAATATATTAGTATGTAACTTTTTAGGCTATTAAGCCTATATTCAATTTTATAATTAAATGACATGAACATGTAAGAATTAAATTTTAATAGTAAAGTTAAAAATTGAAAAATCAATACAAAATAATTAGTTCCGGGGTTTTTAAAACTTTTATTTTAATTTATTCTAAACATCTTCCACCACCTCCAAGTAGTGCAAACTCCCACGGTCCATCCTGGTAATTATTACCGCCTCTTCCTGCAACCTGTAGTACTAATTCAGGATCTTTTGCATTATTTGAGGGCTTCTGGCTTTCAAAAGAAAATTATTCCATTATTTTCTTAAAAGATGTCATTAGCTAATGGAGCGTGGGGAGGAATAGACTTGGTACAGAGCTAACTTTTCACATTAATGTTGTGTGCAAATTGGCTGCAATCATATTCCAACCACCAACCTCGCAGTCATTAACTTGGCACTTTTCCTAAAAGGGGTCATTTTCTACACAGCATATAAAATGAAGCATTTGTTTTGTCATAGATTTTAAAAAGTATACTATTTTCGTGCAGTTTTGGATCACACGTATGATCTTATACCACTTTGTGTTTGGTGCTTCGTTAGTTTTTGGTTGGGTTTGGTGCTTTTTTCCGAACAATAGTGGTGAATGGCCCCATTTCTTCTATTTCAAGTCCACTAATCCAAGGGATGCAAACTTAGCATGATGTACAAGAGAATGGATGGTGCTTTCATGTGCTTGAGAATAAATGGATTAGCTGCATTTGAATTTCTGGAGCTTTCTTTATTAAACGTTGATGTACAAGCAAATCTTTAGAATTCCAGCACACGTCACTACTCTCATGTTTGAGCTGAATTCTTTTTTCGGTTCTTTCCCCTTCCAGTGTGTACGGGGTATGTCGTTGCTGCTTTTCAGCTTGTGTTGATGATGTTACTGATTTTTCTCCTACTGTTTTCTTATTAATGATCTGAAAGCTCTGGAGGAGTTGTCCTGGCTTCGCAAGATGGGAAGATTGTCTGCAAGAACACTCTGGATGTTGTTTTCCCGCAGAAACTTCCTGAGGTATTCATTAGAACGAATTTGACTATTTCTCAGTACATCACACACTGTCACACACTTTGAGTTGGTACATGAATTTTTCCCCTTTTTTGTTCCTGATATTGTATTCTATTTGGG
>CAUOFW020005029.1:0-28764 GCA_963454935.2 Ilex paraguariensis
ATTTCTTTTGAGCATCTCTTTGTACTTATCAATTCTTTAATCCCCTGTATAGTGATGTCCTTCTTTTTATCAAACATTTTATGTGAGAAGCACATCACCTCAGCAGGCTTGTTAAGACCTTGTCCCAACAGGAGGCTTCTTGTTCCCGTCCACATACACAATCACCTCCCAGTTTGTTAAACTGGATAAGAGACTCAAGATCAAGTCGCCTACATCCGTCTCCCCAATGAACTTGATGCTACCACAACCGTGCCGTCCAACCACAAAATCCTTCACATGACGGCAAACCCTTGTTCGGTGCCCTTTCCTTCGCCACCAGTTCTTGGATTCTAGGTTCGGTATAATAGTCATAGTGGCGAGTTTTGGGCATCAGTGCCTCAATGTCAGCCCCATGCTCATAAACAATTGCCACCTCACCAGCACGGTGGTCAGTAAGAGTAATGTACGAATCCACTTTCCGGATAGAATTGTCATCATGTTGTCCAATAGGTTTTGGCTTTGGATTAACAGGATGAAGTCCTTCTTTGACAAGGCCATTTTCAACTGACCATCTGCAAGAACAGATCAATTAAAAGTCAAATAAGGCACATTAATGCCAACCTACTTCATACGAGTGGCACCTGTCAGAGTTGAGGTAAATTCAATTTGCTGCTAGTTTAGTTTAATAAAGTTTAGTTTAATCAAATGGAATATTAGCCATAATTTTACAGCATGCTACTTTATCAGCTAAGAACATTTTCCTGCTCATGTTATCTTTTAACAAATAACATTATAAAGCGTATATTTTGTTTTTCTGATCAATTTTCACAGCTACTATAATTTAAATAATACATGCATAGCCACTGAAACACTACCAGAATCAAAAAGTAGATATATGTTGTTAGCCATGGCAGCAAAAAGACTCTGCTGGACCACAAGGACATTGGTATTGAACACCAAAGTCTTAGATAGTATGCTGAATCCAGAGATTTTCATCACAACCTCCCTTAAGTTGACTTGTAATTGTTAGCACCCTGCAAAACCTATGCCGCAACAGTCCAAAATCTGAACCCACCAATCCAACACAAGCATACAAGGCATCAGCTGGTCTATTTTGGCCATGCTAGCCTGCTTGGGATTTCAATGCCACACAATTCAAAGCTAACATATTGCCACCCTAACCTTTGCACATCTCAATCCATTCCGATGCGGGACAACTGAGCCAAAAGTCAGTCTCTGCATGTTCAGTGTAATTTGAATTGACAGCTACTTACCGCAGAAAAAATTCACCCTTTAAAACCCACTTCCCAAAATAAAGGAAGAAGAAATGGAAAAAAGAACTGTTAACTTTTAAAATAAAGAATTTTTGGGTAATAACCTTACAAATAATCCAACAGCAGATGAAATTTTTAAGGAATGTTAGTAATTGAAGAGATTACCTAGACAGGCTAAGGAGAACACTGATAACAGCAAATTTCTCGTTAAGAGCAAGACTTACTATCTTTATCCTCCGCACTTGATCCATACAAATTAGGGGTAGAAGCTGCTTCAGACCTTTTACCTACATATAAAGAACAGTGTTAAAAGATTCAGCAAATTGACATTGAAGCCTATATCTTAGATGGAAAAATAATAAACAATCGATTTATGAAGTGACTATCTTATTTGTATAATATGCTTCAGGTCCAGTATAATGAATCAATTCGCCAACATAAATGCCAGTATTTCTCACTATAATCAAAAAAGTCCATACGGCAATATAAGGTGAAGATAACACCATGAAGACTCCAATCATTCATTTAGTTGGCCAAGAAACTTATATAATCAAGCTATTGACCATGATCAAGTAACACTAGGTGCCCCTTCAAACAAATCTTTTACAGAAAAGATGAGCTTGCAAGATATCTAATTTCTTACTACCAGGATAACTCCTTGTCCCAGGCCTAGGCCCCTACAATTAATCGAGTATCTTCTCTAATGTTTCTAACCCAAAGTCCACATACCCAAGTATACCAGGTACAAAAATAGAAGAACACAGTTACCATTCCCATGAGGTGGAGTGGATGTATCCTTTGGAGGTGATGTTTTGTCTGGATTTGCTCTAGAAGGCCACTGTTCCAAGGGGCGAATTACCAAATCGCTTAGATTCTCCCTGGCAACGTAAAGAGCATCCGCCTTATGTGCACTGGGTGTCTCTTCATCATCGCTAAAAAAAAGGTACCTGCATACAAAAGCACCAACTAATGCATTTATTATCATAAGTATCAATCTCCTGTATATTAGCCCTGATTGATTGATACCCAAGAGAAAACCCATTAGGGACCAAACTATTATAGGTTTGAATTATGGTACTAAGTTTCACTAGAAAACCATCTTTACCTTTGGACCATCATTTTTAGGTTGATATTTCCTTATGGGCAACCTAATCTGCCTTTGGGAAAGGTGCCAAGCAGTCAACAATGACGATATCGTAACAGGAGCAGGTTTGTCAACCACCTGTTTGGAAATGATGTCAGTCACCACGTGCACATTGCAGAAAGAACATCTCCCTAAGTTGTCCGTGAAAACTGAGTGCTAAGGCAAAGTAAAAGCCACCACAAACAAATATCAGGAATGAAAACAATTTTACTGCAGATCATTGTCATATCAACATCCAATTATAAACCAAACATAGATCAGAACAGGTACAAAAATATTTCGTTTAGGTATGGCGCTATATATCATTCTTACAGGCAAACTAGAAATTCCATATGGAATTGAAGGTGACATCCTTGTGCGACCAATTGACATCTGAGGCATCACTGGTAGAGTTCCAAAAGGATTCGTAACAGGGGCTGGTTGTACAACTGCAGAGCTCTGACTGGCAGACCTGTCAGAACATTAGAACTTCTTTATCTGATATACAGCACATCTTCAGCACTACGTACATATGTCAAAGCCTTTTCCGAATGACCAAGAGTGTTCGTTGATAGAACAAATATTGACACTGAAACATACAATTGTCCCAAAGTATTCTGACCAAAGATGCTTGGCTTGCCACCAAGGCCGCTTGTACCAGCTGTTAGACAAGGGAAATTTAATTAACAATATAACAAATAAAATGTCAAAAGGTATATCGAAAATGAAGAAAGATTATATAAAATGCACTTACCTGATTGCATCTGACCAAAGTTGCTAAAGCCAAAAGCACCTGTACTCTGAGAGGGTTGAGACACTTGAAAGGGTGTTGAAATGGAGGGCTTCAGATACAAATGATGAATGAACTTAGAACCTATCAGACACTAGAGAAGAAAATTCTTGAAAATGATTAGACAAGTTGTTAAACTAAGATAATTTTTGAGATAAGATCAACAATGAGATACCTATGGATCTTCATGATATAATTTCCATCACTTATTGAGCTTGTGCAGCCTCTATTCACAAAAACATAATGCCATACATAGTAGGGGTCCATGTTACATTTACTATCTATATATGCATTGCAGGTTCAATTCCTAATACAGGGGTCACCCGTACAATGGTGGGTCCACTAACATAAACTCCATTTTCGCAATTGCAACCAGACAGTTCCTTCCCACATTTTATTCTCTGTTTATTTCCTCTAATTGCAGCCAGTGAGTCGGATATGCTTTTATCCACTGGCATCTAGTGTCTTTGCCACATGCCAATGCATCAACACTCAAGAATGGTAGACCAATTCTGCCACATGTCAAACAGAGAGGGTTGGAGTCACCAAAACCATTTTTCTTGCAATAATAGTTGAAAATACAACCAAATCCACATAACCAAACATTTTGCTTTGCTAGATCCGGTCCCCTGGTATCAAGAGCTTCCTAGTTTCCAACACTAACAAGTACAGGATTGATATTGTTAATAAGCAATTGCAACATATGTAACATAATTGAAGTCTCTCCTGACATACCTTGTGCATTTTATCAATCTCAACTAAACTAGAAAAGGCCTGGTCCTAACTATATTTGGTCTACCCTACCATTCAACTTTGTGCCTTTTCTCAATTGAAAATTTGCTGAAAAGGCAGCACCAAAAAAAGTATAATTAACTTACGGTTGTTTGACCAAATCCTAATGGGTTGCTTGTAGATAGCAGAGATGGAGTGCTTGAAAACAAATTCCCCCAAAATGCAGTAGAAGGTGTACTAAATACACTTGATTGCCCAAAAGCTGGAGTACTCTGTCCAAAGGAGAAGGTAGTCTGTCCAAAAGCAGGAGTTGCCGGTACCAGTGAAGGTGTACTTGACTGGAACAGTGGGGATGACTGAGTGTTGCCAAAACTTAAGCCAGAACCAAATGATGGAGTTGTTCCCTGAGCTGATGAAGAACCAAAAACAGATGTTGATGATCCAAACGCAGATGAGCTTGATGATCCAAAAGGAGATGGGAGGTACTGGCTCCAAGTGCAGGAGTTGAACCAAATATGGAGGGTGTTGCTGATGAAGTTGACCCAAAGGGTGAAGAACCAAATGCAGGAGTAGATGTGGATCCAAGCCGGAACTGCCAAAGGCTGGGGTTTTTGGAGCAAAAGGGTTGGAAGATGTTGAGGATGAAAAGGGATTCACAGATATCTGACCAAATGTTGACGACAAAGCAAATGGACTTGACTGTGTGCTAGAAGCGCCAAATCCAATTGCACCAGCAGGACTTGGCCCTCCTGAAATCAGATTAAAAATATTATAATTAACATGGCAGGCAATGAGGTGTATATGAGTTCGAGATTTCCACACACATTTAGTAAAGCACCTTTATCACCCAATTGATAGTCCTCCCATCTGAGTTCTTCATGGCTTTTATCCTCATAAATAGGCAAAGCCGCTATTGACTCCAGCTTTCCACCAGGCTGTGTACCTGTGCCACTATCTAACTCAAGTGTTGGCGTGTAGGGAGCCACTCTACTTCCCCCTCGGTGGCCTCCAAAAGCTGACTGTCCAAAACCTGTAAAATCGGGTAAATTTGAATTTTTATGAAAAATGGCAAAACGGTAATTTTTCACTACAATACGGGTTAAAAACCCAAATTTTTCTAGAACTCGAATGACGAAACATACCTCATTGTTGGATTCATCTCGCGAAATTTAGTTACCCAGTAAATTTTTGTCGAATTCCGAGACAGTCAGATTTTTCGCATTTTACAAGACGATCGGATGTCGCGTGACCTAAAAACGAAATATGGAATAAAATTTTGAAAGTTTAAAAATAATTTAAAGGAAGTTCATATAAAAATATTTTGAACTTGAAACGGGACGAAATTTAATTATTTTGGGATGAAATCGGACTCGAAAATAGAGAACGTGTGCAGCCATAAGTATTAAGGATTTAAAGGGTGTAAATAGGAGAGAAATTCCAAGGACAAGATTTTGAGAAAAAAACTTAGATTAGAGCTTGTTTCGGGTTCTTGGAGCTTCCTACCATTGTTTTACACTTCAAGAGGTAAGGTTCTTTTCCTAATTAGGTTTATTTTCAACCTAGGGTTCCATATGATATGAGTAGCATGACTTGAGATTAATTCTCGTATTTAATGTACTCCTACCGTAAATAAAGTGTGGAAAATGAGTATAGAAATATGTTAAACTAATCTTGAATGAATTGAGTTTATAGAATTTACTTGTTTGATAAATTCATGAAAAATATAGGTACTTGAAATGTTGGAAATGCCTGATCAAAAAAAAATGTTGGAAATGAGTATTAAGAATGATTAAAATCAATTCTAGCATGAATTTGAGTATGTAGAAATTACTTCTTGTGATTTCTTGAGAAATGCAATTATTTGAGCATAATATGTGTTACATAATTTTGTGCCTTGAAGGTGTTTGATAATATGTCTATTTGGATTAAGTTTGTTATTTGCATTGATTATGTTATAACATACTTGAAATATATATGAAAAGGGTAGAGTGTTACAGATGTAATCCCATGTTTAGCACTTACATATGGTACTTGAAATGTGAAAAATGGGTATTAAGCATGAATTGGGTATATAGAAATTACTTGTTGTGATTTCTTGAAAAATGTGATTATTTGGGCATAATATGTATTACATAATTTTGTGCTTTCAATGTGTTTGATAAAATGCCTATTTAGATTAAGTTTGTTATTTACATTATGTTATAACATGCTTAGAATATATATGAAAAGGATAAGGTGTTAGAGATGTAATCTCATGTTTCGTACTTACCCATGGTACTTGAAACATCGAAAATGGGTATTAAGAATGGTTCAAATCAATTCTAACATGAATTGGGTATGTAGAAATTACTTGTTGTGATTTCTTGAGATATGTGATGAAATTGGACATATTATATATTTACATGATTTAGTACCTTGAAGGTGTTTGATTAAATGTCTATGTAGATTAAGTGCGTTATTTGTATTGATAATATTATAACATGCTTGGAATTTGATGTTGAAAAATATTAATATATGTATATAATATATTGACATTGAGGTTATTTATGGTAGTTATATGTTTATGATGTAATTCACTATGAAAAAAGTTGTTGGATATTGAATTATTCATAATGTGCTCAAGACATATTGAACATAGTATTGTAATTGCAATTGAAATCTTAGTTGCATAATGACATGTGTTAAGAGTATTAGGATATTATGTGTAAATATAAGAGGGTGTATTCGTCTTTCTTATTCTTGTAAATTAACCATAAATACAAGTGATGTATGAGAGGTAGATTAAGTTTGACCACTCTATTTTTTTTAATATTGTGTTAATTCTCTCAACTTAACATGGTATCAGAGCAAAACAATTCTAAATCCAAATATTAACTCAAGTTGTCACCGTTTGTCGCTGTTGTGCCTACTGTCAAAATTCCTCATCTAGTGGTGGTGGTAGTTAATGGTCGAGTGTGACAGCGCTGTCAACGTTGGTGGTTTCTTGTTCAATCGCAGTTGTGTGGTGTCTGGTGCTGGTGGTAGTCGCTGGTTGGTGTTGGATGTGAGGTGCTATCGACTGGTGTGGTGGTGTGGCGCTGTCGACTGCTGCGTGGTGGTGTGGCTGACGTTTGCAGTTGCTGGTCATCGATATCAGTGACTTCGTCTGGTGGTGACGGTAGTTACTAGACATCAGCGTCATCGACTGGTGTGGTCAACATTGGTGGCTTCCCTTAGCGTCGTTGACAATGAAGTAAAATTAGGGTTTGTTGGTGAAGAAGACGACCCACTCAAGTTGGGTCGATTGGAGGTTTGGGTGACAGATTCAAATCCAAATCCAAGCCCAAATTCAGTAGCGTGCATACCAGACCGGTCCAAGTCTGGTTCAATCTCGGTTTAGTAAGGTTTGCATCGGTTTAGTCCCGGTTCAATAAGGATTACACCGGTTCAGACCGGTTTCATCTATTTTTTCTCTGGTTCAGCGGTCCAGTGAACCTCTCTTGTCTGGTTCAGCGGTCCAGTGGACCTCCCTTGTCTAGTTCAGCAATCCAGCGGACTTTTCTTGTCCGGTTCATCAGGCCAGTGAACTCTCCCAGTTCGGTTCAACAGTCCAGTGCACTCCTCTTGATTAGTTCAGTCATCCAGCAACCCAATCAACCAGTAAGACTCTCTTGTTTGCTATTTGCTGCACTGTTATGGAACCCAAGCAAGATGCTAACACCCTTGCTGGATCTTTACCACCTACATCTACTTCTCCGATTCTTCTTAATGGTCTCATGACTTCTGTTAAACTCAATGGGACCAATTACACTTTATGGTCCCGCTCCGTTCAAATCTTTCTTCGAGGCAAAGATTTTAAGATATTTGATTAATCTTAAACTCAAGGAAGACACTCCTAGGTATGATCAGTGAGAACAAAAGGATGTTCAAATTATCTCTTTATTGTTGAATAGTATTGAGCCTAGTATTAGCTCTCCTCTGCTCTATCTTGACACTGCCAAAGAGATATGGGATCACTTGCCCACTATGTATTCTAGTATAAGTAATTTTACCCGAACTTATAAGGTGTGCAAGGAGTACTTCCGGCTGGAGTAGGATACTTTGAGCATTGAGGATTATTACTCTCACGTTCGGAGAGTCTGTGAGGAGATGAAAACCTACCATCCATTTACTACTAATGCAGCAATTTGACAGAAACAACATGAGGACCTGAATATTGTTAGGTTTTTAGTAGGATTGAAACCTGAATATGAGGCTATTTGTTCAAAGATTTTGGGTGGTTCTAGTCTTCCCTTACTCATTGAAGTTTTCTCTCGTGTACAGCGTGCTACTTTGTCTACTTCAGGCATCGATCATGGTGTCTCCACTAATCGCTCAGCTCTTATGGTTCCTAGTAGCCATAGTGATGGTCATCGAGGTGGACGTGATGGTCGTCGTGGTTGAGGAAGTCATACAGGAGGTCGTACGAGTGGTCGTGGGGGTCGTAGTAGACCTCGTTCCTGTACTCACTGTGGCCGTGGAAGACATACTGTTGATTTCTATTGGGATTTACATGAAAAACCTTCTAGTGCTGCGAATCAGGCTTCCTATCAAGATGACACCTCTGTTGTTGCTTCCATACCTCGGTCAGCTCCACTAGACACTGGGTCGGTTACTATTACACGAGAGGAGTATGCTCAATTCCTATCCCAGCAGGCTGTTCCATCTCCGTCCACTACTACTTTTGTCCAGTCAAATACTACTTCCGCTTGTTTATTGTCCTCCACTCGCAGTCCCTGAATCATAGATTCTGTCGCTTCTGACCACATGACTGGTGCGTCTGATGTTTTTTCTACTTATTAGTCTTGTTACTTCCACACGTAGTGTTACTCTTGCTTAGTGTTTTGAAAAGTTCACCTAGACGAGAGGCGAAGTGAAGCAAGGGTCTCTCACCTTAAGCACCCAGGCAAAGCAAATATGTCTGAAATGAGGAAAAAGCAAGCGTCTTAGTTATGCGAGACGAGGTTGTCTTAAATTGTTTATTTTTATTATGGACCATTGAGTTGGGCATCGAAAAAAAATTATAAGATGCCCATACACCCAATTACCCCTTATCCCATAAATACAACACCCAAACCCTAATTTTGCTCAAAGGGTCAAACAAAGACTGCCTGCTATTACTGCTCCTTCCTCGCTAGTCAAAGATGACAACTGCTTCTTCTCCTTCCTTGCTAGTCCACACAGGTTTGTCTCCTCTTTTTCTTCTCTTCTTCTTCTCGCTACAGTTTCTGGTTCTTCTTTTCTGTTTCTGCTTCTTTTCTCTCTTCTGTTTCTCTACTTCTTCTCTGGTTCTTCTTCTCTCTTCTGGTTTTGATTCTTCTTCTCGCTTTTGATTCTGTTTTTTTTCTTCTACTGTTTTTTTTCTGTTTTTGCTGATTGTCTTATGCTAAGATTTTTTTTTTTACTTCTGCTTCTACAATTTTTTTCTGCTTCTGCATTTGTTTTTTTTTCTGCTTCTACTTCTACTTCTATTGTTTTTTTTTGCTTTTGCTTCTACTATTTTTTTCTGCTTCTAATTTTGTACAGTTGATGATTCTGATTTTCTGTAATACTATTTTGTTGATAGTTGTGCTGATTTTCTGTAATGATGAATGCTGATTTTTTGTAATCCTGATGCTGATTTTTTGTAATGCTGAATGCTAATTTTCTGTAATAATGAAAGATGATTTTTTATAATCCTAAATGCTAATTTTTCATAACGATGAATGCTGATTTACGCTAATTCTAATTTTTCTGTAATGCATTTGAACTTGATGATTTCACTGGTAGTAGTGCTAATTTTATTAGTAGTGTGATAGTGCTGATTAGCAGTAGTGTAATAGTTTTGTAATCCTTTCTGTTTGTTTGAATTTAAATATTTAAGTTATGACTGTTATTAAGATTTGAGATATTATTAGTGTTTGTTTTAATTTAAATGTTTATGATTTTACTTTTATTTAAATATTTAATATATATAAAATTAGAACTTAGATGTTTAGAAGTAATTAAACTAAATTTTTTTTTAACTGTTCGCTTCTCGCCTAGGCGTTAAGAACCTTAGTCCTTTCGGTTCGCTTTGGCCTATATTATTTTAATTTTGATTCACTTACTCGGGCTCTAGAGACCTCGTTGTCTCCTTTTCAATGACATTGTCGTTTTGGACATCCCTCTCTCTAGAATCTAAAACGCTAAGTTTTCAGTCTTAGTTATGTGTCGTCTTTGTCTTGTGAAACTTGTCAACTTAGTAAGCATCACCGTGTGTCATTTCAGTCTAGAGTCAATACGTGTGTCTAGTCCGAGTTAGTACATTCTGACGTATGAGGTCCAATAAAAAATATTTCATCTAATAAATATCCTTATTTTGTGTCATTTGTAGATGACTATTCTCGTGTGACATGGTTGTTTCTGATGAAAGCTCGATCTGAATTATTCTCTATATTTGAGATTTTTCGCAAGAAAATAAAAACTCAATATGGTTGTCGTATACGTATTTTACGTTCTGATAATGTTCGAGAATATAAATCTGATCCTTTTTCAACTTATCTTAGTAAAACTGGCATTATTCATCAGACTTTCTATGCTTACACCTCTCCATAGAATGGTATTACTGAACGCAAGAACCGTCATTTATTAGAAGTTACTCGTGCCCTGTTATTCCAGATGAGCATTCCTCGATATTTTTGAAGTAATGTTATTCTTACTGCTTGTCATCTTATTAATCATATATCATCCTCTATGTTAAATGAGCAAAGTTCATATTCTGTCTTTTTTACTGGTAAGACTTTATTTTTCCCAACTTCTAAGGTTTTTAGATGTGTCTGTTATATTCACAATTTGGGCCCCGGGTTTGATAAAATAGACCCTCGATCTACCAAATGTGTATTTCTTGGATACTCCCGCACACAGAAGGGGTATTGTTGCTATAGTCCTTCTCTGCAACGATACTTTACTAGTGCCAATGTCACGTTTGAGAAATTTGTTCTATATTTTTTGGCACCGGCTCAACCTTTGGATCTGAACTTTGGTTCGTCTCTTGTACCACCATCTCTTCCCTCATCTTTGGACATTCCGCTACCTACTGTGTTACCATCTACTTTACCTCTTTGTGTATACTCTCGTCGTCCTCTCCCATCAACTAGGGTGTCTGTACCGTCTTCCTTGCCGTCTTTTGATCCTGGTACATCAGGTAATTTAGACTTTTTACCTATTACCTTTCGAAAAGGTGCTCGTTCATGTGTTACTAATCATTCTATTGCTCATTTTGTTTTATATGATGCCTTGTCTCCTATTTTCTCTTGTTTTACCTCTCAATTATCTACTATATCTATTCTTAAGCACTTATAAGATGCATTATCTGATCCAAGTTTGAGGAAAGCTATGGAGGAGGAGATGGATACCTTACATCATAATGGGACTTAGAATCTCATTTTTTTTACCTCCTGGTAAACGAACTGTTGATTGTCGTTGGGTGTATACTATTAAATTTCATTCTGGTTTTGTGGAGTGTCTCAAATCCCGACTTGTTATAAAGAGCTTTACTTAGACCTATGGTGTTGATTATGAAGAGACTTTCTCTCCTGTTGCCAAAATTTTCTCTGTTCGTATCTTGATTTCTTTGATTACTAATCTTGATTGGCCCTTGTTTAAGTTAGATGTCAAGAATATCTTCCTACATGGTGACTTGGTTGAAGAGGTATACATGGAGTAGCCACCTGGATTTACTGCTCAGGGGAAGTATGGTAAAAGTGTATGTCAGTTAAAGAAATCTTTGTATGGTTTAAAGCAGTCACCGAGGGCATAGTCTAGTAAGTTTTCAGATGCACATTTAGAGTTTGATTTTCTTCGATGTCAGACAAACCATTCTGTGTTTCATAGATAGACGGATGCTGAATATGTTCTATTAGTGGTCTATGTAGATGATATTATGATTACTGAAAATGATTCTGAGGGGATTGCCAAGTTAAAAATCTTCATATAGGATCGATTTCATACTAAGAATTTGAAAAAACTCAAGTATTTCTTGAGTATTGAGGTGGCTCGATCTAAACAGAATATTTGTTTATCCCAGAGGAAATATGTACTTGACATGCTAGAGGAAGCAGGTTTGTTGTGCAGACCGATTGATGTTCCTATGGATCTGAATCAAAAATTATTGATGAATGATGATACACTGTTTAAGAATCCGAGTCAGTATCGCAGATTAGTTAGGAAGCTTAATTATCTCACTATTACTCGACCGGATATTTCCTATATAATTAGTATAGTAAGTCAGTTCATGGGGTATTCTAGAGTACCACATTGGAAGATAGTTACTCGTATTCTACGATATCTCAAATGTACTCTGGGACTTGGACTGTTATATCAAGCTAATAGACATTTTAGAGTGGAAAGTTTCTCAGATGCTGATTGGGCTAACTCTTTTTCTGATCAGAGATCAACCACTAGTTACTGTACTTTCTTAGGAGGTAACGTCTCATAGAAAAATAAGAAACAATTCGTGGTAACCAGATCTAGTGCTGAGACTGAGTATAGGGCAATGACGCATACGACGAGTGAGTTGACTTGGCTACTACATTTCCTCCAAGAAATTGAATTTCCAGTTCAACCGCCTTTACAATTGTTTTGTGACAACCAGGCAACTATCCATATGGCTGTCAATCCAGTGCTTCACAAGAGAACCAAACATAGTGACGTTGATTGTCACTTTATTCGAGACAAGATAGTAGCTGGGGAGATTACGACTCTGAAATCTAAAGATCAGCTTGTAGATATGTTTACCAAAGCATGGAGTCGTACACGTCTTACAACAATTTGTTCCAAACTTAGATTATATGATATTAGTTGATACAAACGTGTGTCGCACGTGGACCATTTTTGAGTTAAAATTGTGGTTTTCACTTTTTCATTGATATCATTACTTTGCCTTAATATGTTGGAGGATTTTGTTTTGAAAATATTAAACTAAAGAAATCCAACCTTTATTCCAAGTCTTGTGAAACCTACTCAAGCAATATCATTGTAGGTACAATGGGGCGGGTAATGGTCAAATTTTAAGAAAATTTTAAGAGTATCTTGTTCCTAGTCGTCTGTTACGGTTACCTCAATATGATGGATCACTAAAAATAGAGAAAGACATTTGAAATTATTTTATTTTCCTAAAGGAGTTGGTTGATGTTTCATTATTTAATCCTCTTATCTAAATATAAGAAAAAGTTGGTAAAAACATTAAAAAAAAATCAAAGTAATCAAAGAAATAAAAAATATGCAGATTAAATGGAGCATGTAAAACATAAAAGAGTTTGTGCACAAGGGAACACAAGAAAATTTTTATTTCCCAGCAAATAATTGAAAGCTACTTCCTTAGTTGTTTTCCAACAAAACCCCCTAAAAGAAAGGAGGTAATTTTCTCTTGTTTACATTTTTTAGGACCCTCCACCCAACCAAGAATTGTTATAGTTTCCTTAGATTCTGCCAAATTATGGCTGCTGCAGAAAATTTAGGTACCATATTCATGTTAGTTTTCGTCTGACGCCAATGTGGTGACAATATATTCAACAATGAAGATGTGTTAGTGACATTCAGTATAGCCAAGAGCCCATTTTTAGAAAAGTAAACTATAAATTCAATGCATTGTCTAAATTAATATATCTCCACAAAATAATATTTATGGCATATGAGTCTGCAATCACAATTATCTATTCCATAAAATTTACCAATCTCGAAAGATTAGAAAAACATATTATGTTGAAAAAAATTGAGAAACACCTTGCAGGCTCAACTACTATAATCACAAAATAACAAATTTCTTGCCACAAAATCAAGTTTTATTACTATGATCACAAAATAACAACTTTCCAACCACAAAATCAAGTTTTACCTGATTTTGAAGATTATTTTACATTTTATCTCAACTCCAATTGATTGATTTATTTAAAAAAAATTAGAATTTTGCAAGAATTTTTCCCATTTATTTGTATTTTACACATACATTTCAATGCTTTAACTCTATTGATTTCTTTGATAGCAATGGATACACACAAAACATGCTAATTCTTATCTCAACTAAAAAGAACATGGTCTTTAGATTTACAAAGTATTAGCCTTTATGACACTCAAATAAATTCATGAGAACGCAAATTAACCGCAAAAGAGGACACATCCTTATTATGGTAGATTGAGATGTGTGTGACCAAATTCTTTAAGACATCTTAACATTTATTAGAAGAAAAGATGACTTTAATATGAAGAAGAAGAAATGCGCCACTACTGCAACAAGGCAAAATTTCAGTGAAAAACACAAATTATTATCACCATGAATTGCTTTTGAGCAATAACATACTAAGATTTCATACAATCTCAAGCCATGTTTGGGTCCTTGGAAATGATGGCGATGGAGGAGGTGGTCTTGAACATGCATCATCCTTAAGGATATTGCCACTCGAAGCATATTCCCGACAGTGCCTTTGCCTTGTGTACCTACCCTCAAAGTATTCTGCCACACCAAATCACACTATGGATGTAACAAAAAACTTTAAAAATATATATATATATAATCCCTTGACAAAATCAATTCTTATTGATAAAAAAAAATATCAACTCTCCCAAAAAGAATACCAAATATAGATTACTACTTTATTAATCATCACAAAATTATCTTCGAGTGAGCTCAAATATAAATGATCAAACAACACCACCAGTAAAACAATATCAGTCCAAATATATCCTAGTAAATTGAGTTCATAAGCCATAAATTTGACTCCACTTAACGCTAAAACCAACAATTGATAACAATTTCAATCACAAAATCACTTGCCCAACAATCCAAAATCTCATTCCAAAATCAACCAACCATTTCATTCTCCAAAAGCCACCTGAGAACAAACCCATGTTGCGACCCAAATGGTTTATATAAATGTATTTTTTTTTTATATAGGATATACAACTTTATTTCTTGGACTCTTATTTTTCAAATTTCATCATAGTTAATTATTTGATCCCAAACAAACAATCATATTGCAAAATCTAATGACGAATTATCCATGTGACTAAGCTTTGTGACAATTCCACCCTACAAGTGAAAGCATTGGAGAACCTTTCACTAGATATTCTACAGATGAAACTGAAGTGCAACAAGTCCCATGAATATTTCAAGGTTTTATGCATAGTAAACACAACTCAAAGAATTCTCATCTATAAGATAAAATTTGGAGAATGTCTTAATTACACATCACAATACAAACGCCTAAGAACAAAAAGAAAAAACAGTGAATCGACTCAAGATTTCCAACAAATGTATTACATACCTTCAAAGAAAACATCAATAACATCCAATGAAGCAGGCTCCTTTCAAAAGCACATATCTAAAAACAAAACAACAAAATGCTTTAGATAATCCTTTTTTCAATTAACAAAGTCTCCCTGACAGATAGCAGATGAGACAAAGGGCAAGTAAATCAAGATGATAGATATGCGACTCACAGACAGTTTTAAAAACAACATAGAGAATCAAAGATTTCATAGAATTTTCCTCCTAAATTACAATTATAAAGTGTATATATTAATTGGTTCCAGACATAAAAATACTCCCTTAGCTACAGCCTACATTCTAAATTATTAGAGTCCTAACACACCATAATAGCGCTGAGTATATGTAGTGAGTCACAGAGTTACTGATTCCAATTGAGACAATACACAACCCCTACAAGCATAGAGTTGAAAATGTACAATCATGCACCAAGTTCTTCAGTTTTTTTGCTGCCAAGAGAGAATGAGAAGTAATGGTGCCACCACAAGGTGGCTTAAGAATTTTGAATTCATTTATATATTCAATCATCAAGCATAAACAAATGAAATAACATGTATCTTATAACCAAAAAAAAAAAGAGAAAAAACCAGTACCTGTGCAGGCAGGACACTACTCGTTCCGCAAGTCAATGTGTTTTTGAGAGAGAAAGAAAGTCATTACTTCTTCAATCATTAATTCCTAGAATCTGTAGAAGCACAACAATAAGTTGCATACTATTAAAAGAGAGAAGCAAGGAGACATATTTGTTAGAGGTTATGCACCAGCAAACGTTACCCTAAAGGTGGAGAACTCAGCCGATAGCTTTTACTATTGAATGAAAGAGAGAGAGAGAGAGAGAGAGACAGATGAAGGGGTGCGCTGTGGAAGCAAACGCAGCAAGCATCAATAACATTAGTTCAATGACCATTTACCAAATTGCATTATTAGGGGGTAAAAAAGACAACTAAGTTTTGAAATTAAAAAAACATTTTAGATTAGTATAGATAGATATAGATATAGATATAGATATAATATATAGATAGAGATATAGTAGAGATAGAGATATAGATAATATAGATACATTACATATAATTTAATTTAATAATGCTATTAACACCAAAAGATATAGATAATAACTATTTTGTGAAAGTTATTTTAGTCAAACAAAAGTTTTTCACTTTTGTTGACATTCAAAAGTAATATAGATATATATAGTCCATCTTGAGAGGGAGTATTAAGAGTATTAGGGTATTATGTGTAGACTGTTAAGAGTATTAGGGTATTATGTGTAAATATAAAAGGGTGTATTTGTCTTTCTTATTATTGTAAGTTAACTATAAATACAAGTGATATATGAGAGGTAAGTTAAGTTTGACCACTCTCCGTTTCTTCTAATATTGTGTTAATTCTCTCAACTTAACAACATGAAATACAATTGTTCATTTATATTACATATGCACGGATAGCATCACATTCGTGAGCGTTTGACATAACTGTGGGTGTGTGTACATGATTTGATCAAAAACCACTCTTGGTGAATGATACGTGGGTTCGCGATAGTTGGACCGAGTTCAGTTAAATCACACAGTTTTATATTGAAAATAGAGTCGAGGTTAGCAAGAAGTACTAAATTCTCCCTCGGATGCAAGACCCAGTGATTTGGATATGCACTTTGTTGATATTGAGTCCATAAAGTATGTCAGCGTACACGGAGCCATTGGTAAAAGTTCATTAATGCCATGTCGGTTGGGGTGCCTGTTGATATGAGTCCATAAATACCGACTCCAAAAAAGACCCGGAATTTAAAAAGATCATTGGATGTGTAACATCAATGACGGGAGTTTAGAATGCCCAGATTCATATGCATGATATTGCATGTATTGAGGGAGCGGTAAAGGCTCGGGTTGAATTGCATGTGTGAGTCTCATCTCACATCATGGCATGGCATTGAAGATTCCATTGTTAAATTATATATTTTTGAATGGAGTGATTGTTGCTTGTAAATTGTATGTGAACATTTCATATGCATCTAAGTTGGAAAGTAGGCTCTGTAGGAGATACCCTATTGAGCGTGGCTCACCCTTTATGGGGACAATATTTCAGGTGCGGGACATGCGCCGGTGGACGGCTCTCATTCGGGCTCTCATTGATGAAGAAAAGCCGATATATGACTTTTAAACTATGCTTTCGTAAAACTAAGATGTCAATTAGTTTTTGAGCACGTAATGTATGTAAAGGATTGTAATCGAATTCATATGGACTGTTTTTAATGTAAAATTGCATGTTATTATGAGTATAGATATATAGACCCAGTGTGATCAATGTTGTATGATTGCACTAGTTGTGTTTTGAGTAGAGTTCCCCGTACAAAGGAAATTCTACCCTAATTTTGTTAAGTTATAGATTCTGGTAAATAGGACATAACGGCGAGGTATTGAGTCACACGATATCTACGGATATTCCGCAGGTTAACGGGTGATCAACAAGATAATTACAGACACCCGAATTTTGGGGTGTCACAGCAAAAGGGTTGGAAGATGTTGAGGATGAAAAGGGATTTGCAGATATCTGACCAAATGTTGACGACGAAGCAAATGGACTTGACTATGTGCTAGAAGCGCCAAATCCAATTGCATCAGCAGACTGACCAGCAGGACTTGGCCCTCCTGAAATCAGATTAAAAATATTATAATTAACATGGCAGGCAATGAGGTGTGTATGAGTCCGAGATTTCTACACACAATAGTAAAGCACCTTTATCACCCAATTGATAGTCCTCCCATCTGAGTTCTTCATGGCTTTTATCCTCATAAATAGGCATAGCTGCTATTGACTCCAGCTTTCCACCAGGCTGTGTACCTGTGCCACTATCTAACTCAAGTGTTGGCGTGTAGGGAGCCACTCTACTTCCCCCTCGGTGGCCTCCAAAAGCTGACTGTCCAAAACCAGAGCTCCCATATGTTGGTGTTGTAGCCTGGGCTCCTGCAAGACAGTTTACAAGGGCAGAAATTCAGTAAAAGCAGTAGAAATAAACAATGACCAATTGGGTGGCCAAATTCCTCATGGTTTATTAACTTGCAGAATTGAAACCTTCAGTACACTGATAAATCACTCACCAAATGGAGCACTCTGAACTCCAAAGGGCGATTTAGTTGTACCAAATGGATTGCTTCCAAATGCAGAAGTTGATTGGCCAAATGCTGAAGTGGACCCAAAACTAAATGAAGGAGTACTCAAACCACCAAAAGTTGAAGTAGTTGAGGCACCAAATGCCGGAGTGCTTGAGGCACCAAATGCTGGAGTGCTTGATCCAAATACTGGGGAACTAGATACAGAAAATGTAGTGCTGGTTGCACCAAATGCTGGGGTTGCAGTAGAACCAAAGGCTGGGGTGTTTGTGGCACCAAAGGCAGGTACGCTTGTGCCACCAAAAGCTGAAGTAGTTGACGCACCAAATGCCGGAGTGCTTGAGGCACCAAATGCTGGAGTGCTTGATGATCCAAATACAGAAGTACTAGAGGCACCAAATGCTGGAGTGCTTGATCCAAATACTGGGGAACTAGATATAGAAAATGTAGTGATGGTTGCACCAAATGCTAGGGTTGCAGTAGAACCAAAGGCTGGAGTGTTTGTGTCACCAAAGGCAGGTGCGCTTGTGCCACCAAAGGCTGACAAGCTCGATGAACCAAAGACCGGAGTACTTGAAGCACCAAAAGTCGGTTGACTAGGTGCACCAAAAGGACTGCTTCCAAATGCAGAAGTTGATTGGCCAAATGCAGGAGTGGACCCAAAACTAAATGAAGGAGTACTCAAACCAGCAAAAGCTGAAGTAGTTGAGGCACCAAATGCCGGAGTGCTTGATGATCCAAATACAGAAGTACTAGAGGCACCAAATGCTGGAGCGCTTGATCCAAATACTGGGGAACTAGATACAGAAAATGTAGTGCTGGTTGCACCAAATGCTGGGGTTGCAGTAGAACCAAAGGCTGGGGTGTTTGTGGCACCAAAGGCAGGTGCACTTGTGCCACCAAATGCCGGAGTGCTTGAGGCACCAAATGCCGGAGTGCTTGAGGCACCAAATGCTGGAGTGCTTGATGATCCAAATACAGAAGTACTAGAGGCACCAAATGTTGGAGTGCTTGATCCAAATACTGGGGAACTAGATACAGAAAATGTAGTGCTGGTTGCACCAAATGCTGGGGTTGCAGTGGAACCAAAGGCTGGGGTGTTTGTGGCACCAAAGGCAGGTGTGCTTGTGCCACCAAAGACTGACGAGCTTGATGAACCAAAGGCCGGAGTACTTGAAGTACCAAAAGTAGGTTGACTAGGTGCACCAAAAGGACTGCTTCCAAATGCAGAAGTTGATTGGCCAAATGCAGGAGTGGACCCAAAACTAAATGAAGGAGTACTCAAACCAGCAAAAGCTGAAGTAGTTGAGGCACCAAATGCCGGAGTGCTTGAGGCACCAAATGCCGGAGTGCTTGATGATCCAAATACAGAAGTACTAGAGGCACCAAATGCTGGAGCGCTTGATCCAAATACTGGGGAACTAGATACAGAAAATGTAGTGCTGGTTGCACCAAATGCAGGGGTTGCAGTAGAACCAAAGGCTGGGGTGTTTGTGGCACCAAAGGCAGGTGCGCTTGTGCCACCAAAAGCTGAAGTAGTTGAGGCACCAAATGCCGGAGTGCTTGAGGCACCAAATGCCGGAGTGCTTGAGGCACCAAATGCCGGAGTGCTTGATGATCCAAATACAGAAGTACTAGAGGCACCAAATGTTGGAGTGCTTGATCCAACTACTGGGGAACTAGATACAGAAAATGTAGTGCTGGTTGCACCAAATGCTGGGTTTGCAGTGGAACCAAAGGCTGGGGTGTTTGTGGCACCAAAGGCAGGTGTGCTTGTGCCACCAAAGACTGACGAGCTTGATGAACCAAATGCCGGAGTACTTGAAGTACCAAAAGTAGGTTGACTAGGTGCACCAAAAGGACTGCTTCCAAATGCAGAAGTTGATTGGCCAAATGCAGGAGTGGACCCAAAACTAAATGAAGGAGTACTCAAACCAGCAAAAGCTGAAGTAGTTGAGGCACCAAATGCCGGAGTGCTTGATGATCCAAATACAGAAGTACTAGAGGCACCAAATGCTGGAGCGCTTGATCCAAATACTGGGGAACTAGATACAGAAAATGTAGTGCTGGTTGCACCAAATGCTGGGGTTGCAGTAGAACCAAAGGCTGGGGTGTTTGTGGCACCAAAGGCAGGTGCACTTGTGCCACCAAATGCCGGAGTGCTTGAGGCACCAAATGCCGGAGTGCTTGAGGCACCAAATGCTGGAGTGCTTGATGATCCAAATACAGAAGTACTAGAGGCACCAAATGTTGGAGTGCTTGATCCAAATACTGGGGAACTAGATACAGAAAATGTAGTGCTGGTTGCACCAAATGCTGGGGTTGCAGTGGAACCAAAGGCTGGGGTGTTTGTGGCACCAAAGGCAGGTGTGCTTGTGCCACCAAAGACTGACGAGCTTGATGAACCAAAGGCCGGAGTACTTGAAGTACCAAAAGTAGGTTGACTAGGTGCACCAAAAGGACTGCTTCCAAATGCAGAAGTTGATTGGCCAAATGCAGGAGTGGACCCAAAACTAAATGAAGGAGTACTCAAACCAGCAAAAGCTGAAGTAGTTGAGGCACCAAATGCCGGAGTGCTTGAGGCACCAAATGCCGGAGTGCTTGATGATCCAAATACAGAAGTACTAGAGGCACCAAATGCTGGAGCGCTTGATCCAAATACTGGGGAACTAGATACAGAAAATGTAGTGCTGGTTGCACCAAATGCAGGGGTTGCAGTAGAACCAAAGGCTGGGGTGTTTGTGGCACCAAAGGCAGGTGCGCTTGTGCCACCAAAAGCTGAAGTAGTTGAGGCACCAAATGCCGGAGTGCTTGAGGCACCAAATGCCGGAGTGCTTGAGGCACCAAATGCCGGAGTGCTTGATGATCCAAATACAGAAGTACTAGAGGCACCAAATGTTGGAGTGCTTGATCCAACTACTGGGGAACTAGATACAGAAAATGTAGTGCTGGTTGCACCAAATGCTGGGTTTGCAGTGGAACCAAAGGCTGGGGTGTTTGTGGCACCAAAGGCAGGTGTGCTTGTGCCACCAAAGACTGACGAGCTTGATGAACCAAATGCCGGAGTACTTGAAGTACCAAAAGTAGGTTGACTAGGTGCACCAAAAGGACTGCTTCCAAATGCAGAAGTTGATTGGCCAAATGCAGGAGTGGACCCAAAACTAAATGAAGGAGTACTCAAACCAGCAAAAGCTGAAGTAGTTGAGGCACCAAATGCCGGAGTGCTTGATGATCCAAATACAGAAGTACTAGAGGCACCAAATGCTGGAGCGCTTGATCCAAATACTGGGGAACTAGATACAGAAAATGTAGTGCTGGTTGCACCAAATGCTGGGGTTGCAGTAGAACCAAAGGCTGGGGTGTTTGTGGCACCAAAGGCAGGTGCACTTGTGCCACCAAATGCCGGAGTGCTTGAGGCACCAAATGCCGGAGTGCTTGAGGCACCAAATGCTGGAGTGCTTGATGATCCAAATACAGAAGTACTAGAGGCACCAAATGTTGGAGTGCTTGATCCAAATACTGGGGAACTAGATACAGAAAATGTAGTGCTGGTTGCACCAAATGCTGGGGTTGCAGTGGAACCAAAGGCTGGGGTGTTTGTGGCACCAAAGGCAGGTGTGCTTGTGCCACCAAAGACTGACGAGCTTGATGAACCAAAGGCCGGAGTACTTGAAGTACCAAAAGTAGGTTGACTAGGTGCACCAAAAGGACTGCTTCCAAATGCAGAAGTTGATTGGCCAAATGCAGGAGTGGACCCAAAACTAAATGAAGGAGTACTCAAACCACCAAAAGCTGAAGTAGTTGAGGCACCAAATGCCAGAGTGCTTGAGGCACCAAATTCTGGAGTGCTTGATGATCCAAATACAGAAGTACTAGAGGCACCAAATGCTAGAGTGTTTGATCCAAATACTGGGGAACTAGATACAGAAAATGTAGTGCTGGTTGCACCAAATGCTGGGGTGTTTGTGGCAACAAAGGCAGGTGCGCTTGTGCCACCAAAAGCTGAAGTAGTTGAGGCACCAAATGCCGGAGTGCTTGAGGCACCAAATGCTGGAGTGCTTGATGATCCAAATACAGAAGTACTAGATGCACCAAATGCTAGAGTGCTTGATCCAAATACTGGGGAACTAGATACAGAAAATGTAGTGCTGGTTGCACCAAATGCTGGGGTTGCAGGAGAACCAAAGGCTGAGGTGTTTGTGGCACCAAAGGCAGGTGCACTTGAGCCACCAAAGGCTGACGAGCTTGATGAACCAAAGGCCAGAGTACTTGAAGCACCAAAAGTAGGTTGACTAGGTGCACCAAAAGGACTGCTTCCAAATGCAGAAGTCGATTGGCCAAATGCTGGAGTGGACCCAAAACTAAATGAAGGAGTACTCAAACCACCAAAAGCTGAAATAGTTGAGGCACCAAATGCCGGAGTGCTTGAGGCACCAAATTCTGGAGTGCTTGATGATCCAAATACAGAAGTACTAGAGGCACCAAATGCTGGAGTGCTTGATCCAAATACTGGGGAACTAGATACAGAAAATGTAATGCTGATTGCACCAAATGCTGGGGTTGCAGTAGAACCAAAGGCTGGGGTGTTTGTGGCATCAATGGTACCACCAGCTACCTTTGGGAAGATGTAATCCACCGTCAACTTTATGTCATGGGTGTCTTGTATTCCACTCCAACTGGCTTGAAATTTGTTCTCCCAAGGGATTTTGAATGGTGGAATTCCAAGAAATTCCACTTCAAGAAAAAGACCAATTAGAAACTCTATTTATTAGGAAACAAGGTGTTTTAGGTTTATAAAATGTATTTATAGACCACTTAGTTTCTCTTATGGATTTTGGCCCCAGTTTTGGGCATTCTTGGTTAGAGAACTTTGTGTATTCTCCCTTTTGTTAATAGTGAAATTTTGTCGCCGTGCTTCGCCGTGTATGTAGGCTTGTGTTTTGAATGAAACAAGTAAATTTGTGTGTTTTGTTTTTCCTATTTTGCTCCGTTTATTATTTGTTTGTGGCTTTTGTTTATAACACTTTATCCTAAAAGGTTGCCGCTCTTCTGCCTCTAATGTTGCATTTAAAAGAGCAAATCCAAAGAGAATAGATGAAAGACATACGAAATGAAGCTTCCAAGCATTTGATCAAAGGAGATTCATAGTGCATATGCTGATATCATTTTTTTGAACCAAACAAAGTGTATGGATGGAAAGAAAAAGAAGAAAGAACACAGTGTGTCATAAAAGAAAATTAAACGAAGATGACCATGCAAAAGAAAATGTAGGCCTTTATTTCTGAATTTTTATATCCAACATGGAAATTGTGAGGACCCATTGATAGCACATGGAGTAGATATTTCACAAAAGAAGCACTTCACAATCCGACTAGTGTTTAAGAGACCAAAACACTTAATAAAAACATCCGCAACTCCAGTTTTCTCCTTATAGATTCATATTAAACCCTAAAGGATACTAGAATACTTAAGCATGCCCAAAACATCTATAGACAGCATATTACACATAATTGTACCACATAAAAAAGAGGAATGGGCAAATAGTGGTCAAACACTCCATAAATACACTTACCACCAAATGATGATGACGAACTACCAAAGGCAGGAGTTGATGTTGCTCCAAAAGCAGGCGTTGAACTTCCAAAAGCTGGGGTAGACGAAGCACCAAACACTGGTGTCGATGATAAAGGCGAAGAAGATTGGGTTGCACCAAACACGCCAGTAGAAATGCCACCAAAATGGGATGTACTGCCGAAGGGTTTAGGAGCAAATGGATTGCCACTTGCATTTTTAATCTGCCCAAAAACTGATTGGGACCCAAAAGGGCTGCTGCTAGGTGACTGTCCAAACGGGCTACTAGATGACTGCCCAAACGGGCTACTAGATGACTGCCCAAAGACTGTAAACAGTTCAACACTAATCAGTACCCAAAAAAAGGTCAGGTGAACAGACCAATAGTAACTATTCACTGGTGAACTCCAAGTAACAGTACATAGAAAACGTAAGGAAACAACAAATGCCAAAGACTAACAAGAGCCCAGTCAATATATACTAAACATTCATATATAAATGAATGAGTAATACTGATAGCAGTACATTCTACCAAAAGCTCCTATCATATATTTCATGCAAACAAACGAGAGGCCCAATGAAATGATTAGAAACAATCGTTACAAGGCAAGTCTCTGAGAAAACAAGCATTACAATGCAAACTCGCTTTCCAGTTTCTGTAGCTGGAGTTAGTCAAAAAGATTCTATACGTGTAAACAATTAAGACAAAACATCAGCATGATCGAAAGACTTAAAGGGAAAGAAGCCAGAAGTAACTGCAAACTTTACAGTTTCCCAATTCTTTGTGTAGGAACTAAAATCACTTATCTAACTCATGCACAAAGCAAGAGGCATAAATGCCAACTTGCCCAAACAACTCAAGGTCCTGAGAAAACTAGCAACTATCGTTAACTGGCCAAAAATTCCTTTTCTAAGATAAACAGAAAAGGAACAAAAGGCAAAAAAAAAAAAACCAAGCAACAAAAGAAGGAAAAACAAAACATTGTTGAACAACCAGTAACCAATATATTTTTTTTCGATAAGATAGTAATCAATATTCATCTATTTGCAAATAAAACAGTGTGTAAGGCAAACATCCAGGACTATGTTTCGCTAAAACAGGGAAACAAAAATCTCAAACAAACACCAAATACATTACTACAAAAACAAAAAGACCAACACCAAAGATAAAGAAAATACTTACGGTTGGTGCAACCAAACATTATCTCTTGATGACTTCTATAAAGTCCGAAACCAGCAAAATGCTCCTGATCCCAAACGGAATTACAATCATAAACAAAAATCAAATGAATGTTCTACAATAACTGTACAGCTTTGAATGGATAGTAATCATAGTATAGTTCATGTGAGCATAATTGAACTTCTTAACAACACCAAATAAAAACAAAAATTCACCTCAAATAAGCTATAATTAAACTCCAAAATCGATGCCTATTCACTTACAATAATGTGCATATAGACACGTAATATTTGTTACAATACGTAGTTACCAAGAGGAGTGTATAGGATTCGGAATTGTGCTGCTTACATTTAGGTCTCTAAACCTAGATCTCCGGACACTTATAATTAAAATTAAGCATTAGACTGTAAATCATGAATGAATCTAGGGTTCCAAAGCTAACTGAATCAAAACATGAAGTGTGTACGTATATCCATGCAGAGAGGGGGAAAGAGAGAGATGTTTCCAGTATTGCAGAAGAAATTATATACAGAGGATTGGGTAAGGGATAGGATTGTACCTGAGAGGGAGAGAAAAGAGGTAGACAGATTGCACCAACGCTTTGTCTGACAGTAGAGAAATGGTGGCGTAGTTCTCCAACCCGTTATGTCTGTATGAGAGAGGGACCGCAGTATAAAGGTGCGTGAATCGAAGTCGCTTGCACGAGCAAAGATGACCAGTCTGACTCAGTTGCAAGCATTAGTTTTAAAACCCAGGCCAAAGTTCAATCCGAAGGAACCGGACCCATGGGCACTGGACTGGTTCAATCAATAATATAATAAAAAATAAGTATAAATAAGTATAATACAATTCAAATTTCAGAAAATAAATAAAATAATTTTTACTTTTCGCGATTGAAATATCTTTAAATTTTATTTTAAAGTTAATCCGACGGCTAATATTATCATCTCAAATTTAATAGGAAAAATAAGTCCCTAAATATATATTTGAAATGACTTTTTAAAAGTACTTATAAGATTTATAATTTCTCATAAGTACTTTAAAAAAAAATTAGTGTTTAGAACCACTTCACCACCACCACCGCCCCACCATCATCACCACTACCACCACTGCCGCCACCTCACCACCACAACAACCACTAATCCCACAACCACCAATAATGGAAGGTTAAGTAAAGGACTTTCTTATTTGTTATACAAGAAAAAATTGCTTTATATACAATCAGTTCATTAACAATTTCTAAGAGGAAGCATATGTAGAAGCATACGTAACAAAACACGACAAATGGGTCATCAGAAAAGCAAAAGACAAAAACAAAAAGCCTAACAAAAAATATATCAGGCTGTGTCAATTTCAAAGTTGTAGCTTCTTCCTTCAACAACAAAAACTGATTTTAGTTTTATTAGATGATAATGTAGTTAATATTTATACATTTAGACAATATCAAAAACCAAGTCTAAGTAACATAACTCCTGGCTTGAAACATAAATTTTTGAAGGTCAAGTTGTCAAATTGCTTATCATTGTCAGACGCGATTGCTTTGGGGATCCCAAATCTGCATATGATGGATTTCCATTCAAAACTCTCGATCTTCCTTTCAATTATGGTGGCTAGAGGTTCCACTTTTGTCTATTTAGTGAAATAGTCAGTTGCTACCAATGCAAACTTTTGTTGACCCACCCCTAAGTGAAAAGGTCCCACAATATATATTCCTCACTGTTGGAAAGGTCATGGACTCAATATTAGTGTGAGCTATTCAGGTGGACAATAGGGAATGTCTGCATGCAACTGGTATGTGTTGCATTTCTTTACAAAATTCTTGGAATCCTTCATTGTGGTAGGCCAATGAACCTTGCCTCAAAACTTTGTACGCCAGTGTGCGAGCCCCAATGTGGTTCACGCATATGCCTTCATGGATTTTATTGAGCACATAAGCAACCTCCTCGTCTAAGATACACCTTATGAGAGGCACAAAAAACCCTTCTTTTGTGAAGTTTTCCTTGAATTATGGTGAACCTGGATGCTCTGCTTCTGACAGAAGGCCTCTTGATGATGTGTTTCCCATCTAAATTCCTCTACAACCTTTAACTTTAAGAGCAGCGAGAATGCCTGCACTTTTCCTACACAATTAGTGATGAATCATCGAAGGAAATTGACTTGACTAATCAAGCGCTGGAGCTCCTTCTTTGTCTTTGGAGGCGTAGCCTCCTTGATGGCCTTCTCCTTGTTCTTGTCTACCTTAATCTCCTTTTTGTGCACTAGGAATCTAAGAACGTTCCCTATTGTAACCCCAAAGGGGCACTTCAACGGGTTCATCTTTAGCTAATTGACACATATCCTTTCAAGACTTATTTTAGATCGCTAAGATGTTTTTCCATATCTTGTGTCTTAACTATGATGTCATCAACGTACACCTCTACGATCTTACTAATCATGTCATGGAAAATGGTGTTCATGACTCTCTGATATATGACTCCAGAGTTCTTTGGTCCGAACAATATCACTCTCCATTCAAAGGTTCAAATTGACCCAAGACAACGAAAAACAATTTTGTGCTGATCCTCCTCCACAATGAAGATCTGATGGTAGCCTGCGTTGATGTCCATAAGTGACATGATCGCATTCATGGCGATCACGTCTACAAGCTAGTCTGCCAACGACATAACATACTCATTCTTGGGAGTCGCCATGTTAAGTTCGTGATAGTAGCAACAAACTTTGATTTTGCCAATCTTCTTCTTGACTGGCACGACGTTGGATACTCATTATGTGCACGGTGCCACCTTGATGCACTTTGCCTTCAAGAGGCGTTCAATCTCCTTCTTCACCAACAAATTTACTTCGTAGAACATCAACCTTGAGGCCTACTTAATCAACATGTATCCTTCCCTTATAGGCATTCAATGTTCCACCAATACTGGATCTAGCCCTGACATTTCCTTATAACTCCAAGTGAAATAGACATGATATTCTCTCAACGGCTACATAAGCCATGCTTGGAAATTCAGCTCTAGCAGCTTGCTGACAAAGTTAGTCGATGCTCCCTTGGGCCACCAAGGTTGACTTCGAGCAAGGGGCTTGAACTTCCACAATGTCATCAAGCTTAATGAGGGTTGTATCGATTTCATCTAATTCGAACTCTCGTGAGGTAATCTATTTAGATTCTTCCTCCTTACATTCCACCATGATAATGATGTTTTGTTAACTGATGGTCGCGTGTAGTGCAACAACCTTTTTTTCTGCCAAATAAGGTCTTACTCTGGTGACCTAGGCCCTTATGGCTTGCCTTCGTTGCTTACTGTTGTCGTTCTCCATAATCAATCGAGATTTCAGGTTCTCTCGTGTGGTTCAGCCTTTACATAATAGTGGGTTAAAGAACCTCTTCCTCCATCTGACATATCTCATTATACCTCAAGTCAGTCTTAAACATGAATTTTCTTGGCATTCTAAATTTATCATAGCCTTGAAAGTTTATCGGCCCTATTCCTTCTTCATAAATCCAAGCATTGGCATATGAACATCCACCATAAACATTGTTTAGACTATTTCTACCACTTCAAAACTCCTAGACATCGTAGCACCAGTTGTTGATGGAGAGTTGATGGAATGCACTATCTCAAATGGATCTAGTCCCAACCCAAGAGAGCATTATAGGAAGTCGTTGTGTCAATCACAAAGAATGGCATAATGTTGGTCTTGCTACTGA
>CAUOFW020005030.1:0-28764 GCA_963454935.2 Ilex paraguariensis
TTTGTGTATAGCTTTGTTTGTATATATTTTGTTTTATGTGGAGGCGGAACGACGAAACCGACTTGTTTACAAAATTTGGCCCTACCATGAATATTGACCAGAACAACCCAGGATGCGGGTACAATTTTGACAATATAGGTGCAAATCCAAATGTCCAAAGGGGTGCAAATCCAAATGTCCAAAAGGTGTGGGGGACCACAAGAACCCCAATACCCAATTCGAGAATGAATTTTTCCCCTCCTGTGAATAAGGGGAATAATTTTCAAATGGATCCCCCGGTGAGGTCAATGAGGGATTTTCTACAACTAACACGAAGCACCACATCATCATGCATCCTCCTTCCGGTCCAAGCTTATCTTTTCATAGTTAAGCCAGAGATGTTGCAACTAATTCCCACGTTCAACGGATTTGAAACTCAGAGCCCCTATTCACACATAAGGGATTTTAAGGAAATGGTTGCAACCTTCCTCCCCAATCATGGGATGGAAGAGATAGCTAGAATAAAATTGTTTCCCTTTTTCCTGAAAGACAAGGCAAAACGTGGCTTATTTCCTTAAGGCCTCGAACCATCACATCATGAAGCTAAATGATTTCTGAGTTTTTGAAAAAATTCTTTCTGGTGCATAAAACTACTGCCCTAAAAAAGCAAATTCAAAACTTTTTGAAAAGCCAAATGAGCAATTTTATCAATGTTGGGAGAGGTACAAGGAATTGCTACAATCCCTTCCATATCATAGCTTTGAACCATGGCAATTGGTGAGTTTCTTTTATGAAGGAATCATATCAGGCCATCGACAGTTCATTGACATGATGTGTAATGGGGAGTTTTTGAACAAAGACCCTGATGAGGCCTTAGATTACTTTGATACATTGACACAAAATATACAATCATGAAACATTACAGATCCCACCGATGTACCAAGGTCTTTTCCTCAAAAGACTGGCCAAACTCAAGGGGAGGGATTTATGATTTAAGAGATCGGGAAGACTTGTTTTCAAAAATTGCTAAATTGTCAAGGAAAGTTGAGAGTCTTGAAGTCAATAAGAGACATGAGGTGTCTAATGTGTCACGAACCGAGGAGGGTTGTTAATTTGCGAATGTATGGAGCATTCCCTATCGGATTGCCCAAACATTCCGACCCTTAAAGAAGCGTACCATGACAAGTCCATGCATTCAACCAAACGAGACAATCATTTTCTCCTAATTCAAATATTTATAATCCGGATTGGAGTAATCACCCAAATTTTAGTTGGAGAAATGAAAACCTCATTCCTCATGGTTCAAGTGCATATGCATCTCCCATGACTCCCAAGCAAAACCAATACCATGGCCAAAGGCAAGCATCTAGCTCTCAATACCCCCGGACCAATCCACAAGGGTATTTGTCAAACCCACCACCACAAAATTTTCACCAAATCCACCTCCACAAAGTTTTTCTCAAGGACCGTCCAATCCATCCACATACCAACCTCCTCACAAAAGGAATTTGGGGGATATGGTCCATTCTTTCATTCAAAGTCAAACCGCCATCAATAACCAAAATGCCACAACCATCAATGATGTAAGAGCCCAACTCACAAAGTTGACAAACTCCATAGGGGCATCTCAACAAGAAAAGGGGAAGTTCCCCGTTCAACCACAAGATAACCCTAGGGGTCAACACCTTATTGAGTCATCGGAACCTTCGAAAGAGAGTTGCAAGCAACTCAAAGATGTCACCACCCTCCGCAGTGGCAAAGAAATTGACAAAATCATTTTGCCAACGGTCTCACCCAAGACCACATTGCCAAAGAAAAAGATCTCTTGGGTGACGCCGACAAGAGTGAGGTGCGTGAAAAGAAAGAAAGAGAGGTTGTTGAAAAAGAAAAATTAATTGATGATTGTGTGTTTATTTCTCCCATGCCTGCCCCTTTCCCAAGTCGTTTGAAGCCACCTGTCAAGGTAGCTAATTATGTTGATATTTTGGAAATGTTTAAGCAGGTGAAGATTAACATTCCACTCCTCGACGCCATCAAGCAAATTCTATCATGTGCTAAGATTTTGAAGGACTTATGCACGGTAAAGAGAAAACTGAATGTTCACAAGAAAGCATTCCTCACCGAGCAAGTGAGCTCAATTTTGAGGACTAACACTCCTTCCAAATTCAAAGACCCCGGTTGTCCAACCATAACCATCACCATTGGAAATTATTGAGTGGAGCAAGCACTCCTCGATTTGGGGGCAAGTGTGAATCTTCTTCCCTACTCGGTGTACCAACAGTTGCAGCTTGAGGAGTTGAAGCCCACCTCAATCACACTTCAATTGACGGATCGTAGTATCCGTACACCAAGGGGAGTAGTTGAGGATGTCTTAGTTTAAATTGATAAATTTTACTTCCCTGTCGATTTCATTTTGCTTGATACACATCCTGTTGTAAACCTTAGCTCCCAAATTCCCGTAATACTTGGAAGACTCTTCCTTGCTACATCTAATGCCGTGATAAATTGCAGGAACGGTCTAATGAAGTTGGCATTTGAGAATATGACAATGGAGCACAATGTATTCAACTTGGCAAAGTAACCGGTGATGATGAAGTAGTAAGTGAGGTCAATAGAATCGACACTTTGGTTGAGGAGCACTTGGAGCTGGAGGGGATATTGAAATTTAAGGAAGAAGGAATTGTGGATCTTGAGAATTATGATGAGCAAGAGGAGGTAGAAGATTTGAAAGGGATGGATCCCTACATTCGAAGAGTTACCCCATCGACAAAATTTTTTTTTTCGTCGGATGAACAAAAGCCCAACTTGGAGTTGAAGCCCTTGCCCACCCATTTGAAGTACGCTATCTTGGGGAAGGTGAAACATTTTCGGTGGTCATTAGCTTTACATTAAACATGGAACAAGAAAAAAAACTCTTGGAGGTGTTGAGAAAACATAAAGGAGTAATTGGGTGGACCATTACGGATATCAAGGGGATAAGCCCTCTCATTTGCACCCACCGCATATATCTTGAGGAGGATTCCAAACCTCCCGACAACCACAAAGGCGGTTGAATTCATCATGAAGGAAGTGGTAAGGGATGAGGTTCTGAAACTACTTAATGTGGGGATCATTTTTTCAATTGCCAATAGTAAGTGGGTTAGCCCCACGCAAGTAGTACCTAAGAAATCCGGAGTTACGGTGGTTGAGAATGATGAGAATGAGCTTATTCCTACAAGAGTAATCACCGGATGGAGGGTGTGCATTGATTATCGAAAGTTGAACGCTTGCACAAGGAAAACCACTTTCCATTGCCATTCCTCGATCAAGTTCTAGAACGAGTAGCGGGGCATCTATTCTATTTTTTTTAGATGATACTCCGGCTACAATTAGATTGAGATTGCTTTGGAGGATCAAGAGAAGACCACTTTCACATGCCCCTATGGTACCTTTGCCTACCGCCGCATGCCATTTGGACTGTGCAATGCTTGGGGACTTTCCAACGCTGTATGATGGGAATTTTCAGTGACATGGTAGAAAAGATAATGGAGGTCTTTATGGATGACTTTTCGGTGTTTTGGGATTCATTCGAGGGATGTTTGGCAAACTTGGAGAAAGTTCTAACAAGATGTGAGGAGAAGAATCTAGTCTTGAATTGGAAAAAGTGTCACTTTATAGTGATAGAAGGAATTGTGCTTGGCCATATAGTTTCGGCAAGGGGCATTGAAGTCGATAAATCCAAGGTGGAGGCCATCTCCCACCTCCCTACGCCAAGAGCTATGAAAGGCATCCGGTCATTTTTGGGCCATGCAGGTTTTTATCGTCAATTCATAAAGAATTTCAGTGCATTGGCTCGACCTTGACCAACCTGCTGTCAAAGGAGGTCCCATTTGAGTGGTCGGATGATTGTGAGGCATCCTTTAAAAAACTTAAAAGCATGCTAGTCACACCTCCGATCATGCGACCACCCAATTGGGATCTACTTTTTGAGCTCATGTGCGACGCAAGTGATTACGCGGTCGGCGTAGTGCTCGGTCAAAGGGAGGAAAATAGACCATATGTGATACACTATGCTAGAAAACACTTAATGAGGCTCAGATGAATTACACTACCACCGAAAAAGAATTGCTAGCAGTAGTGTTTGCCTTAGATAAATTATGTGCTTACATCATTGGTTCGCCTATTATTGTCTTTACTGATCACCTGCTTTAAAGTATTTGTTGTCTAAGCAAGATGCAAAATCGAGACTCATTAGATGGATACTCCTCCTACAAGAATTCGACTTGACGATCAAGGACAAGAAAGGAGTTGAGAACGTGGTGGCGGATCATTCATCCCGGCTTGTGGTGCAAGAGGCCGATGAACACATTCCTATCCCTGATTTTTTTCCTGATGAGCATGTGCTGTCAATTCACTCTGTATGTCCTTGGTATGCTGATATATGTAACTATCTTGCAACAGGACAGACACCACCACAATGGAGCCCAGAAGATCGAAGACGATTTATGGCAGATGTGAAGTACTTCTACTTCGACAACTCGTATTTGTTCAAGTATTGCCCCGACCAAATCATGAGGAGATGCGTACCTGAAAATGAACAGCGGGACGTCCTTGCATTTTCCATTCACAAGCTTGCGGTGGATATTTCTTAGCGAAAAAGACTTCGGCCAAAATTTTTCAATCAGGTTTTTACTGGCCCTCTCTTATCAAAGATTGTGTTTCATTTTGTAAGGGATGTGACAAATGTCAATGGTTGGGTAGTGTGACCCAAAGAAACATGATGCCCCTTTCACCAATACTTGTCATAGAAATATTCGACTGTTGGGGCATCGACTTCATGGGTCCTTTCCCTATGTCAATTGGTTATTTGTACATCATCCTGGCAGTGGACTATGTGTCCAAATGGGTGGAGGCTATCCCGACCAAGACTAATGACCATCGGGTCGTAGTCAAGTTTCTCAAGGAGAACATCTTTTCGAGGTTGGGATGCCTCGTTCAATAATAAGTGATGATGGATCACATTTCTGTAATAGGCCATTTGCATCTCTAATGTTCAAATATGACGTCACTTACAAAGTATCCACTGTCTATCACCCACAAATAAATGGCCAAGCCGAGCTAGCCAATAGGGAGATCAAGAACATTTTAGAAAAAAAGGTTAACCCAAACAGGAAGGATTGGTCCGATAGATTGACCGATGCCCTCTGGGCATACCGCACTGCCTTTAAAACTATTTTGGGAATGTCTCCCTACTGGCTTGTCTATGGAAAGGCTTGCCACCTGCCAGTCGAAATGGAACACAAGGCCTATTGGGCCATCAAGACTTTAAATTTTAATTTGAGAATGGCCGGTGATCATAGGAAGTTAGAGCTGAATGAGTTGAAGAGATTCAACGAGATGCGTATGAGAGCTCCAAAATCTCAAAAGAAAGGGCCAAATCTTTCATGATAACTCCATTGTGAGAAATCATTTGAGCCCGGCAAAAAGTACTCTTATACAATTCTCGCCTCTCCATTTTTCAAAGCAAACTCCGATCCCGTTGGGATGACCCCTATCTTGTCAAGGTGGCCTACCCCAATAGAGCTGTAGATGTTCAAAACCCCGAAAATGACCAGACATTCAAGGTCAATGGCCAAAGACTTAAGCCATTTTTTGGGGATTTTGAATAACAAGTGGTGGAGGAGAATTTGATGGATCCGGTATACCCGGAAGTTGTGAAGAATAATTAGTTTTTTTTTCTGCTTTTTAATGTACAAGTTTTTATTTACTTACTTTATTTTTTTTATTCCATGTTAATTATGTTCTTTTGTCGTATAGTTTTATTTTTCTTAGTCGCATATATTGGTGTTTTTGTCAAAGCTCAAGTGCGAGGTGTTCTCTAACCCTTCTTATCTTTTTACCGTCCATCATTGAATATCATATTTGTTTTAGAACACTGCATGAATCAAGTTGGGGGGGGGGGTGAGGTTGCACTATTTGCATATTACACCAATGTTTGTGAGAATATTCCACGCAAATATTCGCGTCTGCCGACACTAAAAAATAAAAGATTGTTCTGGATTGCGTATTTTTACAGCATTTTTGTTTATATTTCATGATCACATCAAATGTAGCGTCAATCGTCTTTGTGACTGACAAACGTTAAAGAATCAGATAGTGAGTCTTAAAGCATAAAAAACATGGATGTTATAATTTTTTGGTTTAGTTTGGGAGTCTTGCGCACATTTCCATCTGATGTGCATGCTGTGATCATGAGAAAAGCAAGAGTAGTCAGAAAAATTAAATTCGAGAAGCACAAGCAAAACCATTGTGTGGCAGAAGTACTTTTGCTAAACGTCGTCGTGCCAAACGGCTAGGTGCTTGTAAACAATGTGGCAGGTGTTTTCACATGAAAAAATACAATCAGTGTTCTAAACCAATTTCGGGTCGTTCAACCGATCGATTAAACTGATAGTGTATGGGCAGAGTAAGGATTTTCCTGAGACACCATCTTATACCAGTCCGGGACTTACACATTATGTGCGACAAGAAATGGAAAGGGTCACTAATAATGACATAGACACAAGCGACGACTCAGATTAAATTTTAACTAATAATGACAAAACTGTGAAAAAATGTGTTTTGGGGATGAAGGTTAATGGTCCAAATTTTATTTTTTTTGTAAATATTTGTTTATGTACAAAGTCTTTTTGTTGAAATAAAGATGTGGGTTGAGTAAGGATTGTCCTAAAATGCCAACTTATAGCGTGGGTAGGGACCTATCCTGAAACACCATAGTTTTCCAAGTTCAATATGTGCATTTAATATTTTTGAAAATTTTCATAGATAAATGTGTATGTAAATAGTTTTGATTTTTATTCGAGTGAAAAAAAAAACTGCATTTCCTTGAAAAATGGTATTTCTCTATGCTTAAATGTCAAATGTACATTGGTAATTATTAATCTTAAGGTACAGAATGACCAGACTCGAAAATAGAATTATAATTTAACTGACATTCTTTGGAAACCTGACATAACCAATGGAGATAACGAAGAATACCATAGTAAGTTTTGAGCCTTACGATGCTTTCTGAGAGACAATCAACATTTACTCAAGTAAGCTCTTTCACTTTCAATTGTTGAATAATCTCATTAAACTTGCTTTGATTAAATGCAACTAAAGTAATCTATTGATATATCCTACAGGGAACCTTTGCATGCGACACAGACACATATTTGAAAAAGGATTTTAGACCATATTTGAGTTGATTTTGAACCTTAGTCATTGCTTCTACAAAATTATATCCCTAGTTAGCCATGTTTGAGCCTTCAATGAATGATGATTTTTTTTTCTTGAAAAACCCATATGATAACCGAGCCACACAAAAAAAAATACACTTAACATACCTTGCTATCCAATTTTTTCTTGCACCCTCTTATAAATCGGTATGACATAGAAAGGCAAAAAAAAAAAAAGAAGATGGTGGCTACTGTTCAATGAAGAATCGAAAAAAAAATGAAAGAAAGAAATACCATTTCTAGGCAAAAGACTGAAAAGCAAGAAAGAGGTGTGCTACATTAAAAAAAGGGATAGCTTTTGAATACCATTGACATCATTTCATTAGCCACTAACCTCTGGCCACATTACAATCTATAGAAAGTCCTAATTGATCTCAAGTCTAATGCATGTGTGCTGTCGACCGAAAACTGGGGTATATTAAATAGTATTTCTTTAATTGCATTGATATTCTTCCATGAGATTATGCCAAGAACATGATTAGCCTACTTTCTTAAGACTTTCACTCCCTTTCTAATTGTGCATGTGATTCTTCGATTGACCATCCTCTGATCACATGCCCTTTGAGAGACAAGTCACTATAATCGGAGTGAATTTTTTGCTGAGAGCATTCTAAGAGAGATTTGAGAAATCAAAGCTATCCATGGAAGGTGATAAAGTAGAACGTTTGTTATATAACAATTCTTGCTACTAGAATGATCATTCCTACTACACAAGGAATTCCAAATACCAATGTAACAAGTGTTTATTTTTGTATAGAGTATGTACCAATGACAGAGAAGTGTTCGGAAAATAATTCAAAATTAAGAGATGTGTGCCTCAATGATTCTGTTGCTAACTCATTTTGACAAGAAATCTTACATATACACATCTTTTAATTGGAGTTTATAGGTAGCTTCACTGGAAACCTTCACGAGATAAAACTCGTCCACTAGGGATCACCTAGGGGTTTAACGGCTTATTGCATATGCTAAATGCAATCGTGTTATCTACGAAAGTGATTTTATTTTGTTATGTTGTTTATTACTAGGGACTAGTAATATTTAAGTTGAGAGGTGTGATTAACCCTAATTAAGGCATAATTTAATAGGTAAATTGTATTAGTTGAATAAAGTTAAACTAGTCAAAATAAATTAAATTAGAATTAGTGTGTGAATAAAGGATAATTGATTAATTGTTGTTCTTTTCAGGATTTTGTGCAAAAGCTAAAACTACTGGGGTGTCAATTATCAAAGCTCAAAACAAAGGGGGATCAAAGAATTCAAGGCCACCTAACAAGATTTTCAAGTCCACCTAACAAGATTCAAAGCCACCTAACAAGACTCTTCAAGTCTACCTAACAAGATTCAAGGCCACCTAACAAGACTTTTCAAGTCCACCTAACAAGATTCAAGGCCACCTAATAAGACTTTCACCCTCCCTTGTTGCCTATAAATACCACCCCTTAGGACTTGTAAAGCATTCATCTTTTGGTAGTGGAAAACCCTCCAAAAGTATTATTGCTTTCCTTATTGCTTATAGCTTTCTTTAAGTATTACTTTCTTTTATTGTATTCTTGCTTCCTTTTAATTTATTGCTTTCTTTTACTTTAAGTATTGCTTTCTTTTATTGTGTTATTGCTTTCTTTTACATCCATTGCTTGAGCTTTCTTCTTCCCTTAGAGGAGTGAAACTCTTCCACTTTTCTAGAGCTTTACCAAAGCCGTGAAGGGTTGAACGTGATTCACTCATTTTTTGTCGAAGATCGGCTCCTTGTGTAAAATGTGTTACCTTGTAACTCCTCTACTTGGAGGGATGAACATCACTCACTTTTCTAGTTTTAACAAAGCCATGAAGAGTGAGTAGTTTCTCATCCAATCTTTAGTAAGAGGTGGTTATCCGAAAGTTAAATTTATGCAATTCATTTATGCTTAGCTTTAGTCTTTATTTTTTTTTATAATATCTTCTCATCATATTGTTGTCTTTATTTTAAGCATGAATAGCTAAATCTCTTAGTTGAAAAAATCAAGAGGAAACTCCACTTGGGTATACCATTTCAACTCATTCTCCTCCCCTCTTTCAGAGTTCAATGGTTCGGTTTGACTGGGTTGAGGGTGGATAACTTGGTGATATTCCGTAGGCCTAGTCACGGTTTATGCTTAGATACTCATCAATCTTACCCCTAGCTTCCCACGAATCAATCGTTCATTCATGCTCTATTGGAGGAGGGTTTCGAGTTGAGACGGTATTCCTATTGGAATGACCTCTTGGATTTGCCAACATTTGTTTCTCATTTTACCAGAATCAAAACAACTTCACCAAACAACTTCCAACAATTAAAGATTTTATACTTTTTTTCTCCCAAAATCACCTTCCCCTCGGTTTACTTCCTTCCCCGTGGAAACGACCTTGGAATACCACCAAGTAAAACACGATCCGCGAAAGTCTCTTTGCGCTTGGGGAGCACTTTTGTTCACACATACTCACATTTGAAATTTCATTCATCCACCATTCTGTTGCCCTTTCTTTTGACATCATCCTGAGGAGAGTGACACTCCCCTTTATTCATATACTATACATGCTAAAAGGTGATATTTATAGGTTAGGAAACAACAAGGAAATTTGTCAAGCACCATGAAAGAAGAGATGGAGTCCATGGCTAAAAATCAAGTTTGGAAAATTGTTGAGTTACTTAAGGGAGTCAATGTTGTTGGCTGTACGTGGGTCTATAAGACCAAGAAAGACTCAAATGGTAATATTGAACGATATAAGGCTAGACTTGTAGCTAAGGGCTTCACTCAAAGAGAAGGCATTGATTATCACAATACCTTCTCTCCAGTTTCTAAAAAGGACTCGTTTAGGATAATCATGGCATTAGTAGCTCATTTCGATTTAGAGCTACATCAAATGGATGTGAAAACAACATTTTTAAATGGGGATCTTGACGAAGAAGTGTAGATGAAGCAGCCTGAAGGATTTTGTTCTGATGAGAATAGTCACCTGGTTTGTAAGCTAAAGAAATCCATATATGGACTAAAGCAGGCCTCTCATCAGTGGTATCTTAAGTTTCATAATGTTATTACCTCATATGATTTTAAGGAGAATGTTGTGGATAATTGCATATACCTTAAGGTTAGTGGGAGTAAATATATTTTCTTAGTCCTATATGTTGATTACATTCTACTTGCAGCCAATGATTTGGGTTTGTTGCATAAAACTAAAGAATTTCTTTCACAAAACTTTGAGATGAAGGATATGGTTGAAGCTTCCTATGTCATAGGCATAGAGATTCATAGAGACAGGACTCAAAGAAAATTGGGCTTGTCTCATAAAGCCTACATTGAAAAGGTTTTGGAGAAATTCAAAATGAGTAAATGCAAACCTAATGCAGCTCCAATCATAAAGGGTGACAAATTCATTTTGAGCTAGTGTCCAAAAAATGCTTTGGAAAAGGAACAAATGAATAACATTCCCTATGCATCTGTTGTTGACAGTTTGATGCATGCGCATAAGTTTGTGTAAGACCTGATCTTGTATTTGCAGTAGGGATGCTTGGAAGGTACCAAAGCAATCCAGGAATGGAACATTGGAAGGCAGCTAAGAAAGTTTTGAGGTATTTACAAGGAACCAAGGATTGTATGCTGACTTACAAGCATGTAGACTATCTTGAAGTGGTTGGAAATTCTGACTCGGATTTTGCGGGTTGTTCGGATTCTAGAAAATCCACTTTGGGATATGTTTTCATACTAGCTGGAGGTGCTATATCATGGAAAAGTGACAAACAGACAATAGTTGCATAGTCTACTATGGAAGCACAGTTTATAGCATGCTTTGAAACAACATCATAGGCGAAATGGTCAAGAAATTTTATCACAGGGCTCCAGATTGTGGATTCTATTTCCAAGCCATTAAGACTTTACTATGATAATTCGGCTGTTGTTTTCTTTTCTAAGAATAATAAAAGTGGAAGCCGAACTAAGAATATTGACATTAAGTATCTCATTGTCAGAGAAAGAGTCAAGGAACAAGAAGTATCTATTGAGCATGTTAGTACAAATCTGATGTTAGCAGATCCCATGACTAAAGGGCTCTCAATTAAGACATATTTGAAACACGTAGAGAACATGAGATTAGTTAGCTCATTGTATGGTTAACTTCTTGGTTTGTAAATATTTGATCATGATCAATGCAGACTTTAGCTATTTTGTGCACATAATGTATTGTTTGTGATATACTATCTATTGAGATTAGTGTATAGTCCATTAGGACTATAGGACCCAGAATGACTTGTAGGAAGTCATTCATAAGGAGTGATGCCACATAAAGTTCTGAGAAAATGATGCATTGTAATATAAGGAAGGGAGTGTTCATTTAAAAGACCACAACCACTTTGATTCATGCATTATTTTTCTTAATAAAGTTCGGGTAGTTATTTAATTGTATGACCATATTCAACATCAAATGTTGGTTACCCAAATTGTCTGATATGTCATGTGTGCCAAGTGGGAGAATGTTGGACTTTATGTCTAATTAATATTGGACTCTATCTCTAATTAGAGACTTAAGATGGCCCACATGCCATATCATCTTTTAATAAATAAAATATTATGTATATTTAATATATATCTTATTTACTGAGTCAAATTTTTTAGGTAACTGACGTTAAAGTAACTACCCACTACTCCCATCATCGGATGAAGTGACCATCATGGAGCAATTTAAATCAGTTGTAACTCCTTGATGGAAGGACGTTACTTATAGTTTTTCTATTCAAAAAGGGTCCCTACCTATATATATAATTTCATGCCTGTGATTTTGCATCAAGTCATATGTGAATTTAGATATCATTTATGTAGGCAGGAAACTCTTCTCTCATACACCTCCATACAATACATATTTTGTGAGGTTATTCTTGAGTGTTGAGATCAAGGCTGTGATACGGATTCGTGCTTGTTGGGATCGTTGGGTTCGTTGATTATTCTCTCTATAGAGAATTTAGATTTCTTGTTTTCGAACTTGAATATCAATAGCAGGAGGTAAGTATTCGATTCCGCTATTTAAAATAGGAAGATTAAATTTTTCAATAAAGTCTATTAGTTTTCAGTAATTAATATAAAACATGTAGTAGTTTTGAGAGCCCCAAAACATGCACATGCAAATTCATTTACTGGAACTTAAGGAAGTTAATATGGGTGGCTTGGTGTGTTGTGATTTAGTATATTTATTTCAAAGTAAAAAATATTTGTTCATAACATTTTAATTATGTACATACATACAAGTACTAGCAATAATTCCGTGTCTGAAGACACTTTATAATTCCAAAAATTGAGTATTGACTATACAACACTAATATTTTAAATAGCAATTTACTTTTTTCCTTTTTTTTTAAATTATGCAATTTAAAATAAATGCGAAGAAAGAGAAAATAAGAGAGATATAGCTACGGATTAGTGGGGTTATCTACGCGTACTTTGATTAATCTTATCAAAGATAAGTTATTTACACCGAGATTAAAGAATTCATGAGAGAAAAATTTCTTATGACTTGACTCCGTGAAAATTGTCAAGTTTCAAAGATAAGATGTTTAAATTTATCTCATCATCCCTGTTTCCACTAGACTACCCCTTAGAGCACATGGATCCTTTGGCTTGCTTTATAATATTGCAATGGATGGTATGAGAGTATTAGGATTAAGAACAAATAAAGTAGAACCTAAGAGGTTGAAAAGAGTTCCGCTAAAAACTTTCTACTCCCATCATCCAATGCACAATTTCTAACACAGTCAATTCAAGCTCCATCCATTTCAATGTTCCATTATTTATTATTTGTTTTTGCTATTCGGTTTGGAAATGATCAATAGTTGTTCGAAGTACATATGCATTTGTAAGTGCACATTTGATGAGGAGCAATAGTTGAATTCTGTAGCATAGGATGTCTTAAACTGTTGCACGGGTCTTGTCCTCAAAGATGCAAAATCTACTTTTATGTACAGTGACTACATGTCTCTATTAATAGTTTTCTTCCTTTACCAATTTGTTTTCTTGTAGTATTCTACACCTGATTTTTACAAAATGGTGGGTATGATTATCCACCAGTGTGTCTGCCATTTCTGAAGGCAGTGTGAGGATGACAACTTTGTGCAAAGACTTTGGGCATACACCACCTTTATCTTAAGCCATCTGTTATGACAAAGATTGGGAGGATGCCTTATATATTGATCGTTGAAGCAGAAAGAAACTTTAAAATTAGATATGTTATCAAGAAGCTGTTTCGATAACCATTAACCATACCTCGCGTGTTTGCGATGGCAGAGCTTGGGATGAAGAAGTTGGCATTCGATATCCTTCGACCTCCTGAGTTGGGCCCGATAAGCAGTGTGGCAGAGAGGTAAGGGAAATATGCAAGTGGGAAGTGGGGTTTGGGCTGGTCTATGGGGTCTTTGAAGACGAGGGTGAGGGTAGCGGGAGGTGGCAACGAAGGATTTGTGTCGTGGTTAAGTCAAACATGTCAAAATCTCTTTAACTCATACTTAAGTTTTTTACCTTCGTATTGGTGGATTTGCTTCATGTGTAGTCGGTTTATGATATATTTTGTGAGGATCGAGGTTGCGAGAGTCGGTCTTGGGAACTAGGCTTGATCACTCGTGGTCACGGAGTGTGTGAGAGTGGTGTGAGAATGGCTTTTTAGAGTTTAATACCAAGGTGGAGTGTGGGAAGGTGAGAGAAATCAACCCAAAACAAGGATTTGGACGACCAAGGAATAACATAATCTAAACGTATGTGAAATGTGCAGGTGAGAAGAGGGGTTTGGGTTGATCTATGAGATCTTTGAGGATGAGGGAGACAGTGCAACAAGGTGAAGGTAGCAAGAGGTGGCATCGAAGGATTTGTGTTGTGGTTAAGTCACGCGTGTTAAAATCTATTTAACTCATACGTAATTTATTTATAATCTTGTATAGGTGGATTTGTTTCACATTTAGTCAATTTATGATATATTCCCGAGTTTTTGTAGACCCATTTACTTAATAGGCCTAAGGGGTCCATATAATTTTTCCTTGAACTTCTTATGGTGAATTCAAATATACTAATTTCAGGTTAATTTGACGGATCGTGTCTAGAGTAACCATACCTAGTGGTAGCAAAATGTGCCAACGCAATGGAAGGTACTACTTTGGTCCATATGATGGTTGAAGGCAGCATGATGCGGGGTGGGATGGGAAAGGGGCTAAGAATTGCAGAGAAAATGTATTAGATGAGTTCTACTATAGAAAGGAATTCAAAGAAGGTCTGCAATTGTGTTAGAGAGATATTTGAATATGAATTTAGGTTGAGTTTGTTTATTTAAATTTGTCAAAATAAATAATTGATAAAGTGATTCTTTATTAAAATCGTTAATGTTAACAAAAACGCCTATCACGTTATTTTTTTGAATGTCATAGAATAGTTGGATTGTTTTCATTAAATTCAGGGAGACAAATTTACCAGTAAATGAAACAAAAAGGATAAATTACACTAAGACCCTATGAAAGTTACCACTTAATCACATAAATCTCCTCAACTATGACAAATAACACCAAAACCCCATGAGATATGCGTGGATGTAACACATTTTCACCCCTACTGTGAGGATCAGTTTGAATAACCCTCAAAATGAATTGTCAGTATAATTTTGGTATTTTTGAATTTTAACCAAAACTCCACAAATAACCAATTTCGTCCTTTAATGCCCCTCTCTTACATAGTCTTATGTCACCATCAACGTAAAAAATCTAAGCCTCGTCAGAGCCCCACCCTCACCACCATTTCCAACACTCCCACAAACACATGCAATGCACCCCTTGTAACTCAAACATCATCCAAGCAGACCCCTTAATGCACCACTCAAGCAACCACACGAATCCAACACACAAGCCACAATCCAAGCCATCCATGCCCCATGCTTGAAAGTAATCTTCCAACCCCAAGACCCTATAATTTCTTCCAATAATACCCCTCCCTTATCTTTCTGCACATCGTACCAACCCATAGTCCTCACATTTCAATTCCATCAAGATGTCCAACCTAAGCGTTGCATCTCCACCCACTCAGGCCACCACTCCACCACTGCCACATGCCTCCATAACCCACCAAGAAGAACACCATATCTAGATCGCAAAGATAGGTTCTGCGCTTTGGTTTTCAGAAGGTTTTTGTTTTAGGGAGGGATTTTGGAGGTACGGTGGTGTAGGTATTAAGGATATTAGGGTACACTAAATGATTTAGCTTGTATTTGCCATAACTTCTCAAAATGAAAGTTCATTTTAACAATGGACTTTTACAAAATAGACTTTCAAGAAATATTAGATGTTTGGTGAACACGCCTTTAGAATTTCATTTGAACTTAAAGAAGTACATTTCTATACGAAAAATATTTTTCGGTAACATCTCAAAGTGTAAAACAACATATATTTACAAATCTAGTCAAAATCGAATTATACCAAGAAATTGTTTTACACATAGACAGAGTGGTGCAAGCTTGCTTTGTTGCTCATGTATTTAATAAATGGGTTTACTTGGAGGTGGAGTACTCTAGACAAAGAGAGGAGGGTATGACTTGGCCTGAATTAGACTCCCTCATTATATGTGTTCTCTCTCTCTCTCTCTCTCTCTCTCTCGCTCTCTCATACGTTGATTTACTGTTTTTTTTTTTCAGTTCTCTCTCATTAGAACAGTGGCGGGATGAAATTATGTTTTACCATTTCTCTTTCTACCCTTGTGTTGCTTATTTTTGTTAGAATATTTTAACTAAAAGAGTATTTTTTATGTGTGAAAACGCAATCTCACACCGACTAAATATCCAAACTTACTTGAGTATATATATATATATATATATATACTAGTGTTATCTAACCTTTGAATTAAAGAGAGATACTGAAACTCTCATGTGCGCAGGAATGGGACTAGCGGACTACACTGGTGTGCCTAGTCCACAACCCGGGTAATGGGTCTCCCTGGCTCACCTGAATAAAATATTAACTAGTATTAAACCTACGTTTTAATATTTTATTTAATTCTTTCCTGTCATTATTTCTATATTAAAATTTCAGTTGCTGAATACCAAAAACCTCAAACAACTAGTATTCCAATAGCTATATTTTTTTTTGAGTTATTATACAATTAAATATAGAAGTAATTACAGCTTATTAATCACATATATTTTTTGTGTATATATATACGTATTTTCAGTATAGAGAGATACAATATATATCAACTATCTTCTTACAAATATAAATTTTTGGGCAATATTCAAAGGTGTGTGTAAAATTTTTGTTTTATTCAATTGTGCAGATCTGAGTGAAGCAACAGTCAATAGGCTGGATTTTGTATTCTGGGGACAACGCGTTACTACCTTCTGCATTGTGATTCTTTTATAAAGGGGCGCGAATCGTCTTAAGAGAACGACCTAATCTACGCCGCATCCTGCCGTTCACTTTATTTGTATCTAATTTTTTTTTTTCTGATCGAAGGTTATCGGTGAAGAACTAAACCCATTTACTAAAGATCTTCGTCAAGCTGTCATGCATGTCAGTTGAATTCTACTATGCCTAAATGAAACCCAATTCCTATTAATATACTGTGCGTTATATATATATGTTCTTACTTTTTGTAAGTATGTAAATTAGTTTTTTTCATAGGGTTAAAATAGAGATCATTGTACAAAAAGTAAGAACACTATTGGAATGCCACCGAATCACTTAACAGATATAAATGGACTTCGCGAGAATTGGAAATAAGCTTTTTTGAGAAGCTGCAGGCTGTGTTGGTTTGTGTTTCAAAAAATTGTATTCAAAAATAGTTTTTGAGAAGAATTTTAAAAAAGTGGTTTTGATATTTTTTGAGATAAAAAACTTATTTGATTAGATGATTTCAAAAATAATTTTACAATACAAAAAATAGTAAAACCTGTTTGGACAAGCAGTAAATATAAAGAGTGGTGATGAATTTTCTATTGGAAAATTCTTTTATAAACAAAATATGAAATACAATACAAAAATAAAATACTTACAACACTAGCACTATTGGGCTAGTGACTGTAACAGGATAGGCAAAAGAGGCTCTTTATTTGCATCATTATGAAGACTTCTTTATCTTTTTTACTATTTTTTTTCTTGGATTTTTTGTTATAAGTTTTACGCTCATAAGTTTTCCTAGGTTTTTTATTAGATTTTTCATAATAGGTAGGTTTACTTAAAGTCTTTTTACTACGTTCGTAGTGACTTTTACTACGGGTATAAGGCTTATGTGACTTGATTTTTCGGCTAGATGGTACTATTGACTGGAGACCATATTGTTCACATAAATCACCATTTCCATACTTAGCATTTTTCTTTTCATCTTTTAATTGTTTACTAATTTTCATGTCAATACACATCCTCATTCCTTCTTTTTGGATGGTACTAACAAGATCACCATATGTTAGTGAATCATATTCAATGATTCCTATTTCTTTACTAAGTGCTTTCCTAATCTTATAGGCAAAGAGATTAGGTAGACCATTGACAAATTTTTCTTTCCAGAAAGATTTATCACAATCTGGTCTGAGCATAACTCTGGGGATGAATACATCTTTGTACCGTCTAAAATCACTAAGTGTTGGACACTTAAGGTTACTAAGCTGGTCATGGATCCTAGCTTCAATATTATTGGGTGTTCTAACAAAATGTTTGATTATTGTGAAGATGAGAGTGTTAATCTCATCATCTTTTGCTTTACCAATTCTTTCATTAAAAACTGGTAAAATTTAATCATCAAGAATAACAACATATTTGATACCGTCTCTTGATTCTTGCGTAAGATAGTTGTCCCACCAATTTCTTAACACTCCTGTGAATCCAGAGGTGAACATGTCAACTAGTTCTGGTTCTGTAAGGTCAAGATTTGAGATATAACTATTGGCAACCATGGATAGATGACTAATTTTGTTAATAATTTCTTGTTCGCTCAACCCATTTATGTTTCATTCACAGAGTTTATTGGATTGAACTGAAAACTGACTACTAATATTTTTTTCTTCAAACTGAAGATCAAGTGGTGTTGATTTTGGATACCATTTTTTACTAGTACTGGTTGGGTTAACTTTTGAAAAAGTTAATTTATTAAGTTGCTGGTTACCAAACTGTTCTTCTAATTTTTCTATTTCAGAATCAGGTGAGCTTTCTGAGCTACTGTTTTCTGAATTATCAGAAGTTTGGTTGATAACTGTTACTTGGGATGGTCCTGATTTGGATTCCCTTTTAGAGATAAGTTCTTCAATTTTGTGAATTGTTTGCTTATCTCTCAATCCTAAATTAGTTATATCTTCAGGTAGATTAATTAGAGGTTTCTCTAATTTTTTACTTGAAGATTTGATATCATCAATTTTAGTTTCAATTTTATCTAACTGTTTACCTATAGTTATTAGGCTTTGGTTGGTGAAGTTGTTTTGCTCAATTATCTTTTTATCAGATTCATTAGTGGAAATCTTAAAAGGTGAGGCTGAAACTTCAGTATCTAAATGGCTGAAGACTATGGTTTCTACCGGAGGATGACTAGATAATATTATGAAATTCTCTGGGGTTTTCCACTTATATTTTGTTACTACTTTTACTTCTTTGTGATGGGTTTCAAGATAGTCAAAAAATAGAATTTTTGATTCTATTTTGTGCATCAACCTATTGCTTCATTATTTCTTTTTGTTGGTTACTATTGAATCTTTTAAAGTACTCCTGTCTTTTAGATTCATTTTCTTTAGACTTAAAGTCTTTTCCTAATTTAATCATGTTAGGTAGGAATAAACCATTTTCTCTCCAAATCATGAGTAACTGGTGGTTTACTGGGGCATTGCTTTGTAAGTCATTGGCTGTGGGTGAAAGGGTGAAGTCATCTTTTTCCTCTTCATCTTTTGGACTAGGTTGTGGAACACTTTGATGTAAAGTGTAACACGGTCTACTAATTTGTGATGTGGAATTATCGATTCCTTTTAACTTAAATTTTCTCTCTATTTCTTCTGCTAATTCTTTATCTCTTTTGGAAATACTCGAATAAACATCAGATTTTCTATCTTCTTTAATTTGGATAGGTTTAGAGAATGATCTGCTTGATCTATTAGATCTTGCAGAATCAAAGGAGATTCTTATTGATCCATTAGTAAACTGCTGGACATTTTCTAGGTTTGTTGTAGTATTTTTACTATCTCTGTCATGATTTTCATTTTTAACTATCCAAGAATCTGGGAGCATAACATCCTTCCATTGGATTTGCTTAGGAACTTGGATATTAGATTGACTAGTACTAGCTTGAATCAATAAAGTATTACCAATAGGACTTTTTTGTAATGCATGCACACTCAGTTTGTGTTGATGCATTTGTAATAAATCCTACGGATAAGAACAATTGATTTTGTTTTTTTTACTAGTCTGGTGATATGTCCTGACAGTTTTATTCCTAAGGTTAGGGCCATAGGAGTATTTTTGCATCCTAGACTTAATGTGAAATCTGGGAAACAATTAAAATATACTGGTCCTTTATGAAGATCTGTTTCCATTAATCTAAAATACTGGGTTCATAATCAAATAACCTAGCATCTCTTAGGGTTAACAGTGTTGCTGCTACATTTTTCCCTAATGGAATTAAGGGTTTAATTGCAACCTGAACTAAGCCAAGGTGAATAAAATTAAAACCTTTAGACTTATGTTTTTTAAGGGTTTCTCTGCTAAGTAATTGATAAGTTTCTTCATCCTTACTGAGGGAATAAATTGTTCAATAGTTTTTACTTGCAGTTCTTCATTAAAGGTTTTAGAAAAATAACTAGTTTTATATATGTCTTTGTGGGAGACTTTAGGGATATTTCATCCACTGCAATCTACTTTAGTTTCTCCAAATTCATGTTCTTCTTCATTTACTATATTAGGTATAGTACAAGATGAATATCTAGATGAGCTAACCATAAAATTAGATCTGAATAATCTATTTATTTTTAAATCTAATTTTTCAATTATGTAAATTATTATTATGGTTTGATTCCATTTTGCATACCCCTAACATACTTCCCTCAATTGTGACGTCTTCTTCCCAAAACTATTTTCACTAGGACTTACAATAGGGATCTAGACTAGTTCTCTCAGGAGACAAAGACTAGGTGACAAGGGTAGGCCAAACTTAACAATGATTTACTAAATTAAAATGGAAGAAATTTAAAATTTACTGATTGATCAAGTGATTTCGTGGTTACACCATTTGTATCTGTTGTAAAAGATACAATAAGTATACAAAAGGTAAATGAAGGATAACATCAAGTATGTACAAGGATAAATGATGTTTTAAAACATACATTGTCTTGACAGATATGCACACTTGGTAGTTTGTACTTAATATTCATTTTACTACTATTTGCTGAACTAAGTCTTTCAATAGTTTTTTGATAGTACTTAGTTGGGATAATGTTTTCCTGGATGCAGTTTACATTAGCACCAGTATTAACCAAGGCAATGGTTTCTAATTCAAAATCATTATCAATGATGATTTTTACTTTAGAATGTCATTTAAGAGATATATATATATATATATCTGAACATCCAAAATTGTTCTCCTTGTTTCTAAAATTTTCAAAAAAAACTCTGAAAACAAGTTACACTTGTTTTCTAATTCTTTGACTCAAATCTCATTTTTTTTTTTCAAAATTTAGAGAACAAAAATGCTAAACAAACAAGTTTTTGATATTTTTGAAATTTTGAGAATAAAAAGTTGTTTTGTAAAGCTAACCAAACACGCCCTACCTTTTCTTGCTTCTCTAGATGCCTATTGCAGGGACGCACTTTTGACGAAAAATCGTAAGTTCTGTGTTGCAAAATATACACAAGAGGCGTAGAAGTATTTCCATCTCTAGGAAGTCCATTTGGGTAGTTTGCCAAACAGGCCCATAATTGTACATTGGACTTTTGAAATTTTAAGGGAAAGCAATAAAATTTCTAAAAACTTAGAATGGTTATATGGATCTTTAAAATGTAAAGGGGTCATGGCCTACGAATGGGTTTGTGGTTATTAAGGAACAGAAATGGTGGACAATGGAGAGGAGAAGGGATTGGGTAGGGGGTGAGGCAGGGCCAGGATGGGCAAGTCTCCTCCCCTCAATTTTTTTTCATTAGTTAGGTATATATATATATATATATATATATATATATATATATATATATATATATATTATATTTGTATAATATATTATTTGTGCCAACTCAAAACTCAAGATAAAAATGTTAGACCCACATTATTTACTCAAAAGAATTAAAAATTAAGTCCATTTAAAACAAAAAAATTTGAGCCCACCACTATCTATCTAAATTTATTAAAAAATCAAATGTTTGACCTATTATAATCCATTCAAACCTATTGAAAAAATAAAACTTTTGACACAACATTAAAAACAAAACTTTTAGCCTCCCCTCAAAATTTTTTTTCCCCTTCATATTAAGCATGTATTTTTTGAAATAAAATTTAGACATATTTAATTGTGCCCACTATAATATTGTGTTCTGGTATTGATTTGAATAGACCTCTACCTAAATAATTGTTACTTTTTTGAACAATGTTATTAAAACCTAATTTATGGACCTATTACATTGCGATATTAAGTATAACAGTGAGTCTTAATATTTAATAAACTCTACTATTTATTCAATGGTCACAAACCATTAGTCTTCATCAATTAAATCTCAAATTAGGTACAACTAATATAATTATTAACTTTTAGACATGTCCGAATATGTTTTGAACATATTGATATTATTTTATAATTTTTTAAATTGTAACGTTATTTCGTTATTGTATAAAAATGTGTGTTGTTATGTAATAAACTATAGGATCCTATATAGAAGATTATTACTGCGATTTTATATATTAAATAAATATTATTAATAAAATTAATTTGTAATTTTTTTAAATAATAAAAATATATCAGGATCAATTGTTAGTAATAATAATTACTTGTGATGAGACATTTCTGTCAAGTTGGTCCACCAACCTCACACTCAATGAAGGAATTGACATATATCACAAGCGAGACCCGCTGCAATAGATAATGACAGATAATGAGTGTTTTTAATAGGCTAACCATGCCTATCTCTTTGTATTGATGGCTGCACAGTGCATGATGGTAAATGACTCTTTAAGTTTTTCTATATATATGAGTGAAGACCAAGAAAGAGGGGCCTCAAGTATGAGCACTTCGACTCTATACTTCACACACACATCTATATTATTTTTCTAGTTTATACACTCGTCTATTCAAGCATTGATCGTAATATTGACTTACGTAACAGAGGGACCTCCCCTGGCTCAACACCGGCGTCCCTCTAACCTTTTTTTATCTTGCAATTCATGGATTCGGTGATACTCGAAGACTAGGGGCGCATCTCACCTCATTTTAGTGGTTGTGCAGACCTTTACCCGTACAATATGGCGCCGTCTGTGAGAACGAAATTTACGCTTTGAAATCTTCATATATCCAACCCGTGAGCACTGTCGAGTCCTTGGTATTAGTTGTGCATCCTTGTACATTCAGATTTGTTCAATTCAAGAAGCTCGGAATCGATTTCCTTCTGTCTATGGGTGTTTGGTCCTTGTAGCAAATTGGTTGCTTGCACAGTCCAACCTTACAAAGCCCTCATTGCAAAGAAATTTGTACATAAAGACTATGGAGCTTTTCACATGGACCAACCAAATAAACTTTCACCATTATTGTTGTGCTAATTTGTCTCTTAGTGCAAGATAACATTGGGCAACTACCATGATCCAGCCCTTCTCGAAGATCTAGAAGTTTTCTTCCTTCGGAATGAAAAAACATCTTCCTCATTGTTCGCTCTGTCCTTTCACCTTAAGTCACTCCACGATGTTTTGGTTTACATGTTGTTTCTGTAGATCGATCTCTGCCTCTTGACCCATGGCAGCAAAGACCCACATCAGAATGTTGTCCACTATTAAGAAGCTCTTGGGCAACTTTCAATTACCAATGAAGCCTTTCTTTCTACTGGACTGCAGATTCAACGTTTACTCAAAATTTTAGTCGGCAGAACTCCTAATCCAACGCTTGGCGTACACTGCAATTATTTCGCAAATTGCTGGAGCTCGGATATCTTGCCGTGTTATATCCCTGTGCAAAGGGCTCGGCGTATGCTAAGATGAGTGGTCTCCCTCCTTATATATTTAAACAAAGTTAGAATAATGCCATGTATGCCACCATGTGAAGCATAAATGTGTAGTCTATTACTTGCTCTTGTAAGTATGCTTGTGTGTCATGAAGAGTTCACGGATAGATGACATCACATGGTAATTATGGCTGCCCACTAGTCTAACTCCCTCGGACCAGCTGCTCAAAGTCACCTGTCTTGTTTTCTTTGTCGCGGGTTCTAGAAACAAGCCAGGTAGTCTTTCTATGCTGCTGGCACATGTAAAGTGGAAACCCAGTAAAAGGGCCTGGTCGGTTTTCCCCCTTGAGTTGTGTGTGCAGCTTGGTCTCACTCCAAGTGCCAAATTATTGTGCATGAGACCAATAGCTCAGCATTCTTTTATAAGTACTACTATTTAAGCTTAAGCCGAAAACAAGTTCACTCCTTTTTTGTGAGGAACCACATTAGAAGTTTTACCATTAGAAAAAAATAAAATAATTGCTCTATTTGCTCTAATGTCATTTGACAAAGATTACACTTGCTCACTTGATGAATCTATGCATGTAGACGCACACAAATAGCAAAAATTATGGAATTTTGCCTAATATGACTAACAGGAAGCAAAGATCCTTTAGTACAATTGTTTTTTGTTGGCTTAGTGTTGTAGGGCTGACTTAGGAGTCTTGAACTCAATTGGTCCATCTCTTCATCATTGGGGTGATCTCAAGGTTGCCAACAAGTTTGGGTGAATTACTAAGTGGTGATCAGTCTCACCTCCGAGAATTCGGAGGGGCTTGATACTATCATGAAAGAATTGCCTCTCCCAAAGTCCTTCAAAATGGTTGGCCTGCAGCTCTCTCCCTCGAGGAGTTGTACCGTTGGACATTCAATCAAGCATCATGGCATGCTTATCGATACACTAATGTAGAGTTACAGTGCTGCACTTAACACACTTTCAACTAGTCACTTCTCAGCTTCTCAAGCCCCAAAGTGATCAACCTACCAACTGATGGTGTATTTTAACGTGATGCAATTTTGTGATGACGAGTTAATAAAAGAAACAATATTGGAATTATTGGGATCTGAGCTACTAAACACGAGGAAATGATACTGAGAATTGTTGGGGAGTTGGGAATTAACACATTAGAAATATAGTGGTTCACCAGTTCGAGAACTCTGCTAATCCACTCTTTAACGAAGATTCTTGCTCTTTTCTTCACTATTTACTATACCAAAAAGTTTACAGAATGTAAAATGTGATACTAGGGTTCTGCCTCTCTATTGACGGCGTTACATAGTATTTATAGGGTTTTTTCTAATTCTACGAGATCCGTCCCGAGATTTTCGTCATTTATCCGAAGAATCCTCTTTGATCTTATGAAGAGATCTTTTCTGGATGAGAGTTTTATGTTTCGATTATGACTCTTTGCTGCCTCTAGGTTTTCTGTTGACAAATAACTATCTCTTTATTACTTCCGCTGCTGCTTTGATTGGGCTGAACTTTACTATGATTTTATGAGCTCTGTGCGTCTAATCTCCACTCCCGAGCTCATACTTGTGAATTGCTCTAAGTATCATCACCAACCAAAACCAATTACTTGATTTGTCCGTCTTCGCACGGGCTCTTTACTCTTGGAAGTTTTTTGGGATGTAGTGTTTTCTCTGCATCTTTGAAATTAATATGCTTGGACACTCGCTAATGTGCAAATAGAAGAGCTGCTCACAACATTCACTCACTAGTGCTACCTCAAGCTTCAGCTCTTCGTCACAGTCGGATGGCAACTCACCTAAAACTCATTTTTGCACACAAGGACAGATATTTCACTGCTTCAACAAAACCCAGAAGGGCAGTCTACCACTTAAATGCTATTTCAGCCAAGAAAATATGCTCAACGCCACTCGGAATATGCTCGGCATCATTGCAATATTGATCGGCACCGTCAAAGGATAACGAGTATATTCAAGTCGACTCATCATCATGGCATATTATCTCGATTCTCAATTCTCTGCCCAGCATTTCTATACAGTTGGGTTCTCATAATTACCCAAAGTGCTACAGCCCATCCACCGAGAGGGATTGTTCCATCAGGCACTTGATCGAACATCGGGAAGACGTTTTGTGCTAGGGCGATCTGTGTGGACCCAGGACATACTGCTCGTTACAGTCAGACGAAGTGAAGCTCCTAGCTATAGAGATGTTCGGGCGTTGTTAACCACATCGGAAAAGCACCTGCACCGAGTAAAAGAAGTGCTCAGAGACTACATGAATTTATTCGATGCCATTAACAAGTTCCACAAGTGTTGTTCGGTGCCTCCGATTATATACGGGAGGCTTCAAATTGATGGGTTTTGAATAACCCAAGAAAGCCATGGTGGTGGTCTTTCACCTCGATCAACGGAGCTCGGCCTCTTTTCTGTCATTCATCACAAACTAATGCAGCATGGGATTGCTCGGGAAAAGGCTAAGCCGAATGATTTCCTAAATTCTGCCCAGCTCCTACGGACATGGGCAATGACGCCGTGATATGATTTTATACACCAGCAAGAATTTACTTTGCTTTGAGGGATTACCCAATTTCGTACGCATTCCAACTCTAAAACTCTTCCTAGGGAAGCACAAGTAGGCGAGAATAGAGGACCTCTGCTGAGCTGTCACACCATTGCTCCAACAAAGGCGTGATAGGGGGCAACAACCCAGACCGAGCAAAGATAAAAGCAAGTAACCTGAGGTATTCAACAACATCAGATCAAGTTTCTGGATTGTGGATCCTCAGGAAATAAAACCTACATGTCTAGGTGCTCAGTGGACTCTGGCTCTGGACACGGGTAAGCCTTTGCTCTGTCAAAACACCAAAAGTTTAATGTAGGCAAAAACCTCTTAGGGACAGGTTCCAAAACTTGGCTTCGGGAGTACTCCTTATTTAGAGAGGTGACATGAGGTTCAAGATTTGACTCTGAATACGGGTAAGTCTTTGCTTGGCCAAAGCACCAAAAAATCTTAATGTAGGCAAAAACCTCTCAGGAACAAGTTCCAGAACTTGGTCTCGGGAGTATTCCTTGTTTATGGAGGTGATATGGGGTTCAAGATTTAATCTTGAACACGAATAAGTTTTTGCTTGGCCAAAGCACCAAAAGTCAATAATGTAGGCAAAAACCTTTCGGGGAAAGGTTCCAAAACTTGGGCTCAGGAGTACTCCTTATTTAGGGAGGTGACATGTGGTTCAGGATTTGACCCTGAACATGGGTAAACTTTTGTTCGGCCAAAACACCAAAAGTCCTAATGTAAGCATAAAACCTCTCGGGGACAGGTTCAAGAACCTGTACTTGAGAGTACTCCTTGCTTAGGGAGGTGACATGAGACTTTAGGTGAGACCCTAGGCATAGCGCAATACAGTTACAAGGGAGAGCTTGACCCAGCGTCAACATTCATGTTCGGAGGTTAGACATGAAGACCTTCTTAAGAAGAATCTCACTAAATGAACCTTGAATTGCCTAACTACGGGTTTGATATATTCAAGACTAAATTCAACAACGTATGCTTTTATTTATTTCAATTAAATGTTAATTGAACATGATAAGAAAAAGGCAGGATTCAACGCCCAGTTGATCATCAAACTTGAGACTGTCGAGGCCAAGAAATAGATATGTTCGGGCCTTCTTTTATAGACATTCTAAAGGAGTCAAGATTATTCAGTCCTTCTTCAAAGGACCCGGTGTATTCGGTCTTTCTTTACAATGAGAGATTTATTTTGATCTTTCTCAAGATTCAAGGTTAATCAATCCCTCTACAGAGGACTGACTACTATTGTTCTATTTAGACTCGTTCATGCTCAACGTTGGTCGCATTCGATTATAGTAACCTTTCTCAGGGTTTTTATTTTGTTATCTTCGTTGGAGTTGGATATGGAGCACCTATGGTTATTCCATTCAAGATTTAAATCTCTCTAAGCAGACATTAAATAGTTATCTTCAATGTTCCTTGAGCTGCTCAATAAAGGACTTCATTGTTACTCGACCTTAGGGGATAGATGTGTTCATGGTCTCTTTATTAAGTCCCTCATCAAGAAACTCGTGTACTGAGGCTTTCTACATAGAGACCTTCTCTCAGAGATCAAGATTGTTTGGCCATGTTGTAAGGACATAGGGTATTCAGTCATTCAAGAATCAAATTTATTCGGACCTACCTTAGACTCATTTGGTTTAACTTCGGAGGCAAAGGTTATGTGGTTTCTAATCAAAAGATTAGCAACATCTATTATTGATATCTGTTGGACATATTTGGCTTGGACGATGCCTCGTTATCGTACTCGAGATTCAGTTATACTCATCCCTCGGATTTGACTGTGGTCATCCTCTTTTAGACTTGGATATTATTGTTTCTTCAGATGAGTATGAACCAATTATGGTTGTCTCGTATAAGATTCGTCTTTCTCCAACGACATCTTATAATTATGTTTGAGATTCTATTATTCGGCCCTTTAATGAGGCATCTCATTATTGCTTGGCATAAAGGGTTTCTTGTATGACATTCAACCTGTGCATGTGTTATTATCTATGGTATTCGGCCTCTGTGCTTGCTTGATAGTATATAGTGGGTCTCGACATATCTCTCCTAAGGCGTACATTGCCAAAGAGAATGTGAATATTATCCCCAAAAACATGAATATTTCAGGTATCTTTCATCTTCTTCTAAGGGCGACAAAAGAAAATGAAAGCAAGGGGGCAATTGACGGGACATTTCTATCAAGTTGGTCCACCAGCTTCACTCCCAATGAAGGAATTGACATATATCACAAGTGGGACCCGCTACAATAGATAATGACAGGTAATGAGTGTTTTTAGTAAGGCTAGCTATGCTTATCTCTCTGTATTGACGAGTGCACAGTACATGATGGTAAGTGGCTCTCTAATTTCTCTATATATATGAGTGAAGACCCAAAAAAGAGGGGATCTCAAGTATGAACACCTCGGTTCTATACTTCACATACACACACACCTAAATTATTTTTCTAGTTTATACACTCATCTATTCAAGTATTGATCGCAATACTGACCTAGGCATCAAATGGGCCTCCCCTGGCTCAATGTCGGGGTCCCTCCAACATTTTTTTGTCTTGCAGCTCATGAATTGAGTGATACTCGAAGACTAGGGATGCATCTCAACTCAATTTAGTAATTGTGCGGATTTTTATCCGTACAAGTTGCATTATCGATAAAAAGTTTTAATAATTATTTTTTTTGTTTATGTTATATATATATCGATTTTTAATTTTTTATGTTTAAAAAGTATTAAATATAATTTTAATAAATATAAAATTTATGAACTTTTACGATCTATTAAAAAAAAAAATTAAAACATACTAATGTGTTCATTTT
>CAUOFW020005031.1:0-28761 GCA_963454935.2 Ilex paraguariensis
TTCCCACCATGTCTTTTAGAAATTTCATCAATCATAATAAAATCTCATCCAAATTCCACATATCAAACAATCAATTCAGAAAGAGAGAGGGAGAGAGTGTCTTTAGTTAATTGTCTTGGAGTTTACTGTCCTTAAGTTCATTGTCATTGAGTTCCCTATTTTCAATTCATTGTTTGAGTTTATTGTCTTGAGTGTACCTGTGGGGGTCAAAGATAGAGGAGAGAAAAAGAAATTTAAGAATGAAATAAATGAATTTAAGTAATGGCATTAATTAAAGGTATTTTTGTCAAATTTTGATTTTATGGACTTTGACCTTAAAAGTGTTGAGGTTGAACTTAAAGCCTAAAAAGTCCTCAGATGTGGACTTCTGACCAGTTTCCCAAAAAATATAATTAATTATAAATAGTTATAAAAGCATTGACATAAATAATTGTACCCTTTTATAATTAAAAAATAAAATATGTATAAGAATTTTCACTGGTATTGGTTTTGGAGCAAAAATTCGCAACATTTCTTTCTCATCGTTGGGTTATATGAACTGACATCCATTAATATATATATGGGCTTATTTACTTATCAACACTTAGAGTTGTGTAAGGTTATGAATCACTCAATCTAGCAATACTTTCCATTAATGAATGTAATTGGTTAGACGTGCACTTGATTTTATAAATTTTCATAAAAGACTAACATCATCCAAACATGCTGGGATGAAAGAGACTTGGTTAAAGAATCAAGCACTAACAATGATGTCCACTAAGCTCTCCATCCTCTAATATGGCTCACAGTAATGCACTTAAACTTTGATTTAATGATGAAAAAGTTACAATTCAAACTGAAGTGTGATTACCATAATTAACAACAAAATAAATCTTTTTGCAATAGTTGTATTAATATAGTATTTAATTGATAAAATAAACATAAACTATTGATAGAACAAAAAAAATGTATGTGTTTAGACCTAAAATATAAAATTATGAGAATGTTCGATGCACAAACACCTAGCGAATTAGGGGATATTAAGGAATAGGCCACGTGACAAAATCTGAGAAAAGTAGAAAATGAGGAAGTTAATGACTATAAAAAGTAGAAAATCGTCAAAGATAGTGGCTATAAAAAGTGGCTATAAGAAGTTGAGGTGAAATCGTCGAAGATAGTGGCTATAAAAAGTGAAAAATAAAGAAGTTGAAGGACACATTCAAACCCCACAAGACCCACGATCTGGACATTAATAGGAATAGTGTTAAGTTAGTTTTTTAGGAAGTTGTTACCGCTATAATCAAGGACGTTAATTCAGTCTTTCTGTAACTGAAAACCCTTCGATTGAATTAATAAAAGGATTCTCTTTTATTAGTTCACAATTTTGTGTGTTTACTACTGTAAATTTCATTCAAGGAAATTCTGAAATAAGACAATTAAATTCATCACTAGTAATCGTCATCTATTGATTGAGTCCCCTTTATCGATAACAACAAATTTTGGAGTAACAATCTTTTGGCACGCCTGGTGAGAGAACATTCCTAACTTGGATCCAAAAAAATGGTGAGAACAAGAAAACAAGATGAAATTGGGTTTGAAACTAATGAACCTGTGGAAATGATGCCAACAAGTGGCAATCATGAAGCAAGTTCGAGTATTAATCTAGTGGATCCTTCGAATCCTAGGAATGGTCAATGCGATGACCAAGATAGTTTGCAGATACAAGAGTTTGTGCAGAATTTAAAATAGTTATAGCACAATCCCAATTCTGGCATTAGGCAAGAGTTAGTTAATGTTATGCATGAGTTGATCAATATCCAGAAACTGATGTTAAGACCAATTAATCAAAAATCAAATACTGCAATTAGGAACTAAATGGTGAAAGAAGTAAACACCAGTCTTGTGGTGTTCCTTGAGGAAAACCAAAGACCACCACCAGCAATTATTAATGAAAGACCAGGCTTATCACACTAAAATCACTTCAAACATGGTGTTTGATGGGTACCTTATTGAAGTATTCCCAAATTTCTTCCCATGGAGAAATCCTAGGGAATAAATGGGCCAAGGATGGCCCCTGAGTTCCCTAGAAGAGGTTGTGAGAGGCATGCCATGCATCCAATGGAACCTATAGATGAATTCAATCTTAGAATAGCGGGGCAACCTTTTGACTGGGCTGAGCACATTGAAGGCCATTAGAACATGGCTTTCAATAGAAACCAGTTAGTTGAAATGATTCAAGATCTTTATATTCCTAACCTTAGAAAAACAGATAAGACTGTGTTTAGAAAATCTTACTCACCATGGGACGGGAGCCTAGTCAGGTGAATGATGTCCAAAATTGTTGGGGACATCATGCCTATGGGGAGAAGCATGGCATTGCATAATTGAGGCCAGAAGCATGTGGTGGCACCAGTTAGCCACTGATTCATGTGCAAATCACAAGTGGAAAGCTTGATCATTTCAAAAATCTCCAAACGTCTCCATTGAGAGGCATAGTGAATCTCCATCTTGGTAACCCAATCGACCCAGTGTTGGTCAGGATTGGTCCATGAGGGAAGTGGGTTAATTCCTTAACTCCATGACTTCCATGAGATTGGGAATGGTTCAGCATTAGGGTTTCGCCCTCGTGGATAGGGTAGTGATCAAATAATCCTTCACAAACATATGATTTAAAGGAAAGGTCAAGAGGAAGAACCCCACTTGAACTGGGGATAGGAATCAAAACCCTATGGTCTACGAAGTCACTCATAGTGTTTGATCGTAGTAGGAAACCTTGGCGAAAAGGGGATTTCAGAGGAAGTTGACGATGGAGGATTCTGTTTCTTTGGAGCCATTCGGGATATCAAAAGGAGAATCGCAGGGAAGAAAGAAAGGAAAATGAGAGTAAGAAGTAGGAAGCAAATGAAGAAGAACGAAGTGAACAGTTCAACTATCAGAACTCTTTAAGCAAGTCTTTAAGAAAGGCAACTATAATGACTGTTCATTTATTTGAGTTAATTAAGATTACTATTCCAAATGTAAACTTCCTTTTTTTTTTTTTTTGGTAAAAAAAATTTTGTTTTATTAATTGTTGTGCTGCAAGTTATTAGTTATCATGTTTGTGACATGAGTTTTTGGGAAGAAAATCTTTGTTGCTATTAGAGGTGTCAATCGTGTCGAGTTAAACAGTTACGTGTCGGGTTAAACAAGTAACGGGGGAAAAACGTATAAACTCATATACAAAGTTTAATAAACGGGTAAAAAATCTCAACACAAACACAACCCGTTTAATAAACAGGTAACACAACACCTTATTTAACCCGTTTAATTTTAAAAAAATTATAACAACAAATTTTAATACTCAATTGTTTTTTACTACTAATTACACTTATCTCAAAAAAGAGTAATTTTAAATCAAATCTCATAAAAATAAGACTTGAATGCTTTAAAAAAAAAAAGCAAAAGGCTATTGCCTTTTATAAGCAACTCACCCTTCCCATCTCTTCTCATTTTTCAACGTGAGACAAAAACAAAAGACATTGATTTGCCTTTTTTTTTTAAATGCTCTACAATTCTTCTCTTTTGTCTTTGAAAAATAAGATTTGCAGGCTTTAAAAATAAAAACAAGAGGCTATTGTCTTTTATAAGCAACTCAACCCTCCTATCTCCCCTCATTTTCCAATGTGGGACAAAAATAAAAGACATTTGTTTGTCTTTGCCTTTGAAGTGCTCTCCAACTCTTCTCTTTTGTCTTTGAACTACTATTTTACTTTTTTTTTTTATTAATTTCTTTACTTCTTTTTTCTTGTTAATTTTTTAAAATAATTATTAATTTATTATTATATTAATTTTATTTAAACGGGTAAACGGTTTATTAAACGTGTTTGGCGTATCAACCCGTTTATCACTCAAACCCATTAAAATCTCACCTAAACCCGTTTAATTCGTGTCGTTCGAGCGAGGACAAACCTATCTTCTATGGTACAAGATTTTTCTTTTCTTTTATTTCACGATCCTCATATCTTTGCCGAATGGGGACTATACAATTTCATTTTCTTATCATAGATATATTCCTATAAAAACTAAGGGTCTGAAGTGAATTTATTTTAAGCCAAAGAGACGGATATATAATGTTATTGATTGCATATGATGGACTGCTGGGGGTATCTTTCGTAGTTGGGGAAGCCTGTAGAAGAAATATACCTTGCAATTGGGTAAAACATATGGTTAGTTTGCACTATTCCCCATTTGCAGAATCATATTCAATGTCATACCAATGTAATCCCATTGACCTTTATAATCCTTTTTTGGACAAACTTCATTTTACCCGGAGGTATACCTCAAATACATTTTTTTTTTTGATAAATAAAAAAAAGGGTGGTGACAAAGAAGAGTGTCTAGCGACCACCCCGATAGGTCTTCAACGGTGAAATTATAAGGCCCTGACTGTGCCTGAAACACCTTTTGAAACCAGACCTAAGCTAGTATAGCGGCTAACCACCAAATCTCAATGAGAACTCTAAGACTCGAACTCCCAACCTTAAGATAAGGAATATGACCGATACCTTGCTAGACCACCCTACTCGGTGATTCCCCCAAATACATTTTACCTCCGTGTATTTTAGAAATTTCTACATAACCCTTACATGTTTAGTGAACTACGAGGCAATGCTAACTCTGTTAACAAAAAAATTAAAATTGATGGGACTCTTCAGAAAAGCCCTATGATGAAGACACGTGTCCTCGGGTTTTTGGAACAGTGTTGCTCGGATGTAAGCACCATCGGCGCGAGTAACCTCCCCCGAGGTATCTCTCATATAGGATCATGCTTTCGGGGGTGTTATACAACTACAACAAACACGTGTCCTCGGCAACCCATGTACCTCGGAAACATATCACTCCCGGACCCCCGAGGTGAGCTTTTCCTCGGTGCCGAGAGTTACCCCCGTCCTAGACGCTTTACCCACTCAAGGGTAAAGCTACTGACGTACAGGTCATCAGCCTATGCCAGTCTAGACTATTCATCATGACCTCGTCTTACACAAGTAATGTCAGAACATGCTGGAATACAGAAGTCATAGCCAATACGTGATGGACGCGTGACATATAATATCACGTCGAAGACAGACAAACCGGATGCTGTTGCTGACGTGCGCTTTGGGAAAGCAAACAATTAATTGCGCCATTCCCTTGATGAGACCGCATTCAATGCGGTAAGGCTCGGAAGCGAAAGGCAATAAATGCTCCTATTACAGAACATTTATTGCTTCCTCCCCGAGAGGAGCATATTGTACCGTCGGCCTCCCGACGACTCTACATTCATTACTCGGGACCCCGAGCAGTCAATTAGAGAAGACATTCCTCATCAAAATCAATACACACGCTACCTGTGCCTAATGATCACCTACTGACCACACTGACAGCAATCATGAGCTTTCAAGGTATAAATACTCCTCCCATAAGGCGAAGCGGGTATGCAATCAAAAAACTCTCCACTACAATACAGATTTTCTCAGTATTTTCTTCTTCCTCTCTCTCACTCAAAGACTGACTAGACCGTCGGAGGGGATACGCCGGAAAACACTCCGGCGCCCTTCTAACTTGTTCCTCTTTATTCCAGGAAAATCTTTCACACGTACAGGATCGTTCTTCCTTTCCCAGGATCTTCCTTTGCCGTTCCTTTTTTCCACCGGACCTCGCAGGCTGTTTCAAGCGGTGTGTTCGGCCACTCAACCGGCTCACTCAAAGTTCACCAGGGGAGAGAACTGTTCCCAATATTTTTTATATTGTGCAGGATCTTGCACGCACAATCTGGCGCCGTCTGTGAGAAACGAGTAGTTTTCCTAATCTTTTCTCTATAAAGAACAGTGACCATGGTGAACACCAGACAGAAAGGGAAGGGACCCTACCAAAGGAGTCATGAGTTGCAAGCTCCCTGCCATCACGGGGGGAGGGATCGCACCAGTATGATTAAAAGTGCCTCTACTCGGTCAAGGGGGGTAATCCCCCAAACCAGTATGGGGATCAGGTCAGGAGGATCAGCCCCCTTGGCCCGTCAGCTGGCAGAGGTGATAGAAGAGAAATTTGGCGATAGATTACGTCAGCTGGAGAAAGACAACGTAAACGTCCTTAGCCGGCTCGACGAGTTTGCTGCCTCAGGCGGAGGGTCGAGGGATTCATTCCTCTCCCGAGGACTCCCCGTCCATGAGGCGGAGACAAAGGATCTAAGAAACCACCTGGATCACAAAGCAGAAAGCTCCAGGGCCCCGAAGCGACCCAAAGCCGGCGAATGCCATCTTGACAACCATTCCAGGAAAGCAAGGCCATTGGCCCTGGACGACCTCCGGCGAGGTTTATCCAGACGGAGGAAGGGAGATGAATCCGAGGAGGACTCAACCCAATCTACACGACGCCCAGGAAACGAGGGGCTTACCGACGAACCCAGGGACTTCAGGAGGCATCCCGTAAGGGAAGAAGTAGATCTCAGAGCCCGATTAGACTCCAGAAGAAAGGGTAAGACGGTCCAGGACGAGGCCGAGGACGAAGTCATGCAAACACCCTTCACGAGGGAAATCAGTGAGATGGATGTCTCAAGAAAGTTCGTCGTGCCACGGTTCAAGACCTATGATGGGCGATCTGATCCCGATGCCCATATCAGACAATATAAGCAGATGATGTCCCTCTATCATTCGGACCAACGGTTTCTATGCCGGGTGTTCCCTATGAGCTTGGGGGACTCTGCGATGAGGTGGTTCGAGGCGCTTCCCCCAAACAGTATTGGGTCCTGGAAAGAATTGACAAGGCAGTTCCTAACCCGATTCATCACGGGGAGTAAGCGCCCCAAGGACATTGGATCACTGTTGACCCTCAGGTGGAGGGAATCCGAGACTCTTCGCCAGTACGCCATCCGATACTGGGAAGAAGTCAATGAGGTCGAGGGATGCTCGGAAGTCATGGCAGCAGCATCCTTCCGGCTCGGCTTGGCGAGGGACACGGACCTGTACCGGTCCCTGACCAAAAAGACTCCCTCGGATATGGGGGAACTGATGGCCCGGATCAATAAGTACTCGAGGGTCGAGGATGAGATGGGAAGCAATAAAGGTCGAGCCCTCCAATCCAAGAGAAAGGAGAAAGAGCGCGAAGATATTCCTCGGAAGGGATTGCTACCCCATCCAGGGGGTTCGTCCAGAGGAGTTCACACCGTCTTCAAGGAACCCATCTTCAGGTTGCTCCATAAAATCAAACACGAGCCGTTCTTCAAATGGCCGCCCAGGATGCAGAGCGACCCCTCCACCCGTGATCAAAAAGTAAGGTGTTCATATCACCGGGATGTCGGGCATCGTACCGAGAGCTGCAGGGTGTTCAAGTCATTCTTGGAGAGCTTAGTCCGAGATGGATACCTGAAAGAATACATAGAGCCTAGGCCAGAAGAGAAACGAGCCCTTGCCCCGACCGAGGAACCGGACAACGTCATAGACGTCATCCATGTGTGTCCACTGGAGCGCCCCACGTCCAAAGAGCTCGAATCCGACCTCAAGAGGGTAGCTTTTACCAGAAAGGTAGCCGAGGGAGATGTGGGGCCATCAAGTAAAAGGGCCAGGATGGGTGAGCTTGGCATTACGTTCTCTGACGCGGATTTGACAGGCGTGGTGATTCCTCATAACGACGCCCTTGTCTTAACCCTAAAGATAGGGAAATTCGATGTCAAGAGAATCTTGATAGATTCAGGGAGCTCCTCGGAGGTGATGTACTTCGAGACTTTGAAGCGGATGGGCTTTGGCCCCAAAGACTTAACCAAAATCAGGACACCCCTCATCGGGTTCAACGGCTCTTTCGCCTTGCCCGTGGGGAAAATTACATTACCGGTCGCCACTGGTCCCTTCGTCATCGACACAGAGTTTGTGGTGATCGACACGGACTCTCCTTACAACGTGATTATGGGGCGAACATGGCTGCACGCGTTGGGAGCGGTGCACTCCACTCTCCACCAGAAGTTGAAGTTCGCCACGCCAGAGGGCGTCATGGAGATTCGGGGGGATCAAGCGTCTGCGAAGAACTGTTTTTATTCGGCCGTCCGAGCTGGGGCGTCCAGCCAGGAGAAGGGGCGAGCACCGGAAGAGATCATAGAAAAATAGCAATTACAGTCCGGGCGTCCGGGGATGGATGACCCCCGGGTAGACCCAGCTGAACGATCGGTTGAAGACCTCCGGAAGGTGCCCTTGGTTGAAGGAGAAGAAGAGAAGTATTTCCTAGTTGGGACCTCGATGCCCGCAGCCGAACAGGAGGAGATGATCAGGTTCTTAAGAGGGAATACAGACGTGTTCGCCTGGAACGAAATGGAAATGACAGGAGTAGACCCTGAGATAATTACTCACAGGCTGCATGTTGACCCATCTCACAAGCCAGTAAAGCAGAGGCCACGACGTATGGCCCCGCATCACACCAACGCGGTCAATGAGGAAATAGACAAACTCCTAAGAGCCGACGCCATTCGAGAGATACAGTTCCCAGAATGGCTGTCCAATACAGTATGTGCAAAAAAGAAAGGGGGGAAATGGCGTGTCTGCGTGGATTTCACAGATCTAAACAAGGCATGTCCCAAGGACGACTACCCCCTGCCGAAGGTGGACCAGCTGGTAGATGCCACAGCCGGATATGAACGAATGGACTTCCTGGATGCTCGAGCAGGATATCATCAGATCCCTCTTTATGCCCCGGATCAAGAAAAAATGGCATTTATCACTCCGAAGGGAGTTTATTGTTATAAAGTGATGCCGTTTGGATTGAAGAACGCCGGGGCAACATACCAAAGATTGATGAATCGGATGTTCAAGAAGCAGATCGGCAACACCATGGAGGTCTACATAGACGACATGCTGGTAAAAAGCAAACGGAGTTGTGATCATCTTACAGACTTGGCGGATACCTTCTCCACTCTCAGGGAGTATGGGTTGAAGCTGAATGCAGCGAAGTGCGTCTTCGGAGTGGAGTCAGGAAAATTCCTCGGGTATCTGGTTAGTCAGCGAGGAATCGAAGCCAACCCAGATCAGATTAAAGCAATCCTGGATATCCGAAGCCCTCGCACTGTCCGAGAAGTCCAGAAACTCACAGGGATGCTGGCTGCACTTAACCGTTTCGTCTCACGCTCCTCGGATAAATGCAAACCCTTCTTTGGAGCAATCAAAAGTGCTGGGAAGAGTATGTGGAGCCAGGGGTGCGAGGACGCCCTGGCTGGGATCAAAGAATACCTAAGGACTCTTCCGACCCTGTCCGTCCCCATCCAGGGGGAGATGCTGTTCCTGTACCTGGCAGTTTCAGAGTTTGCGGTAAGCGGAGTACTTATCCGTGAGCATGAGCACCGACAGAAGCCAATTTACTACATAAGCAAGGCGCTCCTGGATGCCGAGACGAGATATTACCCCTGGAAAAACTGGCTCTATCCTTGGTCACCACTGCCAGGAAACTACGGCATTATTTCCAGGCTCACCCGATCACTGTCCTAACTGATCAGCCCTTGAAGGCAATTTTGAGGAAAGCTGAACTCTCCGGAAGGATCTCCAAATGGGCTGTAGAGTTGGGGGAGCACGACATTCATTTCAAACCCCGAACTGCAATAAAGGGTCAAATACTGGCAGACTTCATAGCCGAGTTTTCGGGGGAGAATCCTGTTCTAGAAGGACCGCCTCCTCCCAACTTAGCATCTCCAACAAATGTTGAAGGATCGCCATGGCTTTTATGTGTGGATGGTTCATCAAACAGTAAGGGGTCCGGAATCGGTGTCTTGCTGACCTCTCCAGAAGGGATTATTGCAGAGCAGGCCATCCGGCTGGGGTTCAAAGCATCGAACAATGAAGCGGAATATGAGGCACTCATCTCAGGACTTCGGTTAGCTGAGGCGACTGGAGTTACCAATTTGATCGTGCATTGCGATTCCATGCTGGTGGTCAATCAAGTCAATGGGGAATTCGAAACGAGGGACCCTAGGATGAAGGCGTACCATCACCAGGCAACGACCGTTATCCAAAGGTTCGACCGATTTGAAATCAAGCAGGTGTCCCGCGACAAGAACACACATGCCGACGCCCTGGCTTGTCTAGCCTCGGCAGTGGACTCCTCCCAGTCGCGCAGGATCACCATTGAGTATCTTCCCACATCCTGCATTGATCATACTCTCGAGGCGATGGTCATCCAGGACGCGCCCCAGCAGCTCAGTTGGATTGATCCCTTTGTCAAATTCCTAACAACGGGAGATCTCCCGGAGTGTCCAAGGGAAGCTAGAAAGATAAGGCTGAAAGCTCCAAGATTTTGGGTCTCTTCGGATCAGAAGCTTTACCGGAGGTCTTTCTCAGGACCTTACTTGCTATGCGTCCGAGAAGATCAAGTGCAAGACCTCCTGTACGAAGTGCATGAAGGAATATGTGGGGGGCACTCTGGGGGACGATCAATGGCGCACCGCATTATGTCTCAGGGGTATTGGTGGCCGCGAATGCAAAGGGACGCGAGGGCATATGTCCAAAAATGCGACCAGTGCCAGAGGTTCTCCCCTGCGATCAGGCAACCTGCGGGGGACTTACACCCCCTCACCAGCCCTTGGCCATTCGCCCAATGGGGGCTCGATTTGGTTGGACCTCTGCCTAAAGCTCCGGGAAATAAAAAGTTCCTCATCGTGGCCACAGATTACTTCACCAAGTGGGTGGAGGCGGAGCCGTTGAGTCACATCCGAGACATAGACGCCAAAAAGTTCGTCTGGGAGAACATAGTCGTCAGATTTGGGATTCCTCGTGCACTGGTATCGGATAACGGGACCCAGTTCACTGGCGGGCGCTTCAAGTCTTTCTGTGAGCATCTCGGGATCCGTAACTTCTACTCCACCCCTGCATACCCTCAAGCCAATGGGCAGGCGGAGGCCACCAACAAGACAATTATCAATGGGATCAAGAAGAGGTTGGAGAAAGCCAAGGGAAAGTGGGCGACAGAGCTGTTAAACATTTTATGGGTGTACAGGACAACCCCTCGGTCATCGACAGGCGAAAACCCCTACTCCCTGGCATACGGGATGGAGGCAATCATACCCCTCGAAGTAGGGCTTCCGACCATAAGGACCCAAGCTTTCGATGAAGGGGGAAATGATCATCAACTGGGATTGGATCTGGACCTACTGGAAGAAAGAAGGGAGGAAACCGCCTTGAGGATAACCAAGTATCAAGAGAAGATCTCCCAACTATACAACAGGAGGGTCAAGACTCGAGAATTTCGGATAGGCGACCTGGTCCTCAGAAGGGTAACGGCCAATACCCGGGATCCAACAGAGGGAAAGATGGGACCTAACTGGGAAGGGCCTTACAAAGTAATATCAATCGGGGGCGCCGGGTCGTATGGACTAGAAGATATGAGTGGAAGACCTGTAATACGACCATGGAATGTTATGAATTTGAAGAAGTATTACTTTTGAAGTACTCTCTCTCAAGAGCTCGCCAAACAAAAGACAAAGGGTATGGCCCTGGGGACAGAGTTCAAGGACTCTCGTCCCCGAAGTACATACAGGAGCAAGCCTCCTGCAAGGGTATGGCCCTGGGGACAGAGTTCAAGGACTCTCGTCCCCGAAGTACACACAGGAGCAAGCCTCCTGCAAGGGTATGGCCCTGGGGACAGAGTTCAAGGACTCTCGTCCCCGAAGTACATACAGGAGCAAGCCTCCTGCAAGGGTATGGCCCTGGGGACAGAGTTCAAGGACTCTCGTCCCCGAAGTACACACAGGAGCAAGCCTCCTGCAAGGGTATGGCCCTGGGGACAGAGTTCAAGGACTCTCGTCCCCGAAGTACATACAGGAGCAAGCCTCCTGCAAGGGTATGGCCCTGGGGCAGAGTTCAAGGACTCTCGTCCCCGAAGTACATACAGGAGCAAGCCTCCTGCAAGGGTATGGCCCTGGGGACAGAGTTCAAGGACTCTCGTCCCCGAAGTACATACAGGAGCAAGCCTCCTGCAAGGGTATGGCCCTGGGGACAGAGTCCAAGGACTTGTCCCCGAAGCACATACAGGAGCAAGCCTCCTGCAAGGATGCGGCCCTGGGGACAGAGTTCAAGGACTCCTGTCCCCGAAGCAAATGAAGGAACAAGCAACCATGAAGAACATGGCCTGGGAACAAAACACAAGCACTCCAGTCCCCAGAGTAGATACAAGATCTTGCCTCCGGAACGGGCCAGCACGCCCCGAAGACAGTTCAAAAACACTTATGATTTATTCTACACAGAAGTAAAGAAAAGCAAAACACTACTGTATACAGAAGAAGACAGAAGAAGGAAAAGACTAGTTATTTATTTCCAAAAAATAGGGGCTTTGCGTCCCCAAAGGCTACAAAAGGAAAGCAGAAGGGGTACAAAAAAGAGAGAAGCAGCTTCATCGGGCTCCAGGCACCTCCAGAACTTCAGCCGAGGGCGAGTCAGCGATAAATGCTTGGGAAGCTTCCGGAGCAGGCAAGAGGAGAACTTCGGCAGCAGGGACAGCTTGAACGGCTTGAGCAGCATGAGGTTCAGGAGCATGGTCCGACGGAGCGTCCTCGGACAAGTCCACTATCACCGTCTCAGGAGCATCAGTCGAGATCTGCATCGGCGTAGGGGCTTCATCCTCGGCAGCAACCTGTGCTTCTGCCTGTGCCATCTCTGCCGAGGGCACATACTTGTGCACTTGGAAGAGAGGGGAGTCTGATGGGACTCCGGCAGCCTGGAGTGCCTCGTCCCATCCTTTCTTGAAGAATTCTTTGCTGTTTTCCTCAAGAGCGGGGAGCACGTCATCGGCAAACTCCTCCAGGAGTTGTTCCTCCGACTTCCGGTTCAGCTCCTCGGCCCTGATCCTGTCTAGCTCCTGGGTAAGGGCCAGACAGCTTTCCTCGGAGCCCACTGCCCTCTCCTCCGCAGCAGAGAGCCGCTGCGTTTGCTCAGTAATCCTCCTCTCAGCATCGGCAAGTGCGGCACTTAGCTTCTCAGCGCCCAACTTGGCCGATTCAGCGTCCTTGAGGAGCTGCTCTATTTGGGCAGCCTGCCCCACCAGGGTAGAATCCCTGGCAGCAACATCTTCCGTTGCCCGAGCGAGGGCAGCTTCCGCTTCCGCCTTCTGATCCCGGGCCCTCTGAAGGTCCATCCTGGACGCGTGGTACCGGGCAGCAATGATAGAAATCTGCTGGGTAGCCTGTAAAGGAAGGAAAGAGTGTTAAAACACAAAAATGGAAAACGAGAGTAAAGGGATCAAAACGGGAATAAACTCACCACCAGGGAGTTCTGGATCATGGAGCGGAACAACACGTTGGTTGATCGCCCCCGATGAGCCTCCATGTCAGCCTCAAAATGCAATGTCTCACTCACTGCATGGGCGACATGGGGATCCTGCAGAATGGAATCGTCGACCCTGATCACTCGGTTCATGTGATCAGTGGCTCGAGGATTCCACACCGCGGCCTCCACTGTGGATGGGAGAGAAGGAGTAGTCTGCTGCTGTTGTTGCTGTTGTTGCTGTTGTGGGGGAGCAGGCGGTAATCCACGATCCCTCCCGCTTTGATGTTGAGCGGGAGGTGCCCTGGGTCCCCGGCTGAGGCCGTCATGCCGATGCTTGACCCTTCTCTCCTCTTCCACCTGAGGATCCCGGTCTCGCACCTGACCCTGACCGGGAGCCCTCGAAGAATTGGCGGAACTGGTTCCTGCCGGAGTACCGCCGGTCGTCCCTCGACCTCTCCCGGCTGCGAGGGTTTGCCTCTGCCTAAGAAACCCCAAATTAATGCGAGGGGCGTTGGACATCGCTTCCTCGAGAGCGTCTTCGGCGTCCAAAGATTGGAGAATTTGAAAGTCGGGCCACAAGTCGCCTCCCGAAGTCCCCACCTCGGCGTCCGAAGGAGCAACGTCCTCTCTGACCCCGACCTCCTTAGCAACTCCCTCTACCTCTCCCTCTGAAGCCCGATCCGGGTCTTCCTCCAAGTTCTGCTCGACCTCTAGCCTCGCCGCCTGATCAAAGAGCTCTGACCACTGCGAAGGCTCGAAAGGTTGAGGAAGCTGTGAGAACTTCTTGTACCCGGGGGTATAGTGCAGCAGATTATGAGCAGCTCGGCCAAACCCGTCGGCGCCCGTGAAACTCCAAACCGTTACTAGGTCGGCAAAGTTGACCAGCGACCGAGGAGGTGGAGCTGTTTCCCGAGAAGGAATATCTGCACAACAAAAAAGATTGTCATAAACATGAGAAGTCCCAAGAAACAAATAAAGAACCCGAAGGAACCGACGTACTTGTCGTTCTCCATTCCCGAGGGCAAAATAAGTCATTGTACTCGGGACCAACACCCCTCTCCCAACATCCCTTGAAGATTAAGATGTCGTCCTTGTACCCCTTGTCCGAATCAGGAAGATGGGTTACAAGGTACATGGAGGGGTCCCTGGCTTTGAGGTAGAAGTGTTGGTGAGGCATGACTCTTAGGAGGGAGTAACAGAAAAGGAGATCATTGAGCCCAATATTCACCCCGAGGCGCCTATTGAGCTCTAAGACCCCCATGATTATTCGAAAGACGTTGAGGCAGCATTGCCCGGGGAAGAGACGAAAGCGAGACAGGAACTGAAGAAGCAGGGGGGGTAAAGGAAACCTAATTCCACCCTCTATGATGGCCTTGGTATAGAAAGGCATGGCATCCGCGGCCCCGAAGGTAGGAGAGTTCAACAATGGGTTAAAATCCACTACGTCTACACTCGGGGGAATGCCGTACTTAACCCTGAACCTATCGATCTGCTCCTCGCCTTTCACCTTGTATTTCCCTGACCCCGAGGGACCAGCCGGTGGATTCTCGGGAGCAGGGCGACGACGAGGCATCTCTAAAAGAAAGGGAAGGAAAAGGTGTTTACTCTTGAAAACCTGAGGAAGTTCCCCGAGGGTTTAAATCAAGACGTACCGACCGGATGACACCACCGTTCAATCGGAAAACAAAAAGGCTAGGAGGACGATAAAGAAGAAGGTTGTGAAACTCACCCGAAACGTCGAAAACGGAGTTTTTCAGGAAAAACTTTAAAATGACTCGCACCGGAAAGACCAGGAGTCAACAATGGGTTTACTGGCTCTGTGATTTTGAGAGAAAAAGCAGTCGACGATGGCTGAGGAAACAAAAACTCCGGCGAGCAGATCAGGAAAGGCGTATTCTGGGTCAAAGATCGGAATGGCAAAACGATGGAAACCAGAGAAGAACCCCCTTTATATAGGGGGAAATTGTCATCATTGGGCGGAAGAACCAAAACAGCGCATTTAATGCGCACGACGTCCCAAGCCAGGGAAAGCAGCTCGAGGCCATAATGAAGGACGGATGGCAGTTGGGAAACCCTTCGTCTCCTTCCAAACGCGTGTCCTCGGTGTCAGAAGATCGAAGGCTGGGGGGCAGTTGATGGGACTCTTCAGAAAAGCCCTATGATGAAGACATGTGTCCTCGGATTTTTGGAACAGTGTTGCTCGGATGTAAGCACCATCGGCGCGAGTAACCTCCCCCCGAGGTATCTCTCATATAGGATCATGCTTTCGGGGGTGTTATACAACTTCAACAAACACGTGTTCTCGGCAACCCATGTACCTCGGAAACATATCACTCCCGGACCCCGAGGTGAGCTTTTCCTCGGTGCCGAGAGTTACCCCCGTCCTAGACGCTTTACCCACTCAAGGGTAAAGCTACTGACGTACAGGTCATCAGCCTATGCCAGTCTAGACTATTCATCATGACCTCGTCTTACACAAGTAATGTCAGAACATGCTGGAATACAGAAGTCATAGCCAATACGTGATGGACGCGTGGCATATAATATCACGTCGAAGACAGACAAACCGGATGCTGTTGCTGACGTGCGCTTTGGGAAAGCAAACAATTAATTGCGCCATTCCCTTGATGAGACCGCATTCAATGCGGTAAGGCTCGGAAGCGAAAGGCAATAAATGCTCCTATTACAGAACATTTATTGCTTCCTCCCTGAGAGGAGCATATTGTACCGTCGGCCTCCCGACGACTCTACATTCATTACTCGGGACCCCGAGCAGTCAATTAGAGAAGACATTCCTCATCAAAATCAATACACACGCTACCTGTGCCTAATGATCACCTACTGACCACACTGACAGCAATCATGAGCTTTCAAGGTATAAATACTCCTCCCACAAGGCGAAGCGGGTATGCAATCAAAAAAACTCTCCACTACAATACAGATTTTCTCAGTGTTTTCTTCTTCCTCTCTCTCACTCAAAGACTGACTAGACCGTCGGAGGGGATACGCCGGAAAACACTCCGGCGCCCTTCTAACTTGTTCCTCTTTATTCTAGAAAAATCTTTCACACGTACAGGATCGTTCTTCCTTTCCCAGGATCTTCCTTTGCCGTTCCTTTTTTCCACCGGACCTCGCAGGCTGTTTCAAGCGGCGTGTTCGGCCACTCAACCGGCTCACTCAAAGTTCACCAGGGGAGAGAACTGTTCCCAATATTTTTTATATTGTGCAGGATCTTGCACGCACAAAAATGACCTTATATCCTCGTCTACTTCTTCTAAATGACCTATATACTCTTATCTCCTTCTTCTTCCCTAGCACCTAACACCATCCCTGCTTGAAACCAAAATCAAAACAAGAAGTGATAATCAAACCCAACTCCAGCGAACAACTGTGGAGGACACTTCCCAACCCAACTCCGGCGAACTACCCCCATAGTGTCACCAAAACACACCCTAAGACATAGATGTAACTTGGCAACAGCTTCACTTTCTATAGCTTATACCCAACAAAATAGAACCCAAACAAAAAAATGACACCTTAAAACCCAAACATATACTGACAAACAATGTCGCTTATAGCAGAAACTCAAAATCAAACTTGAAAATGAAAATGAAACAAAAAAGACCAAAGGAAAAACCGAGTTCAATGCATATTAAAAATAAAAATCAAACAGAGCATGAAAAGGCTTGACGGCACCTGGAAATCAGAGAGAGTGAATTGGGTTTTTTTACAAAAAAAATCGAGAGAGTGAGAGTAAGCTAAGGCTGAAAAAATAGAGAACAATATATGAAAACCGGAGTGTTTTTTATCTGAAAAACACTATGTGGGTCGTCGGAGTGTGCAACGTGTGCGTGTATACTTTGTGTGTGGGTCGGGGGGGTGTTGTGTGTGTATGTGACTGCCTGCCTGCGTGTGCTGTGTGTGTGGGTCGCCGGAGTAAAGGGTGATGACTGAGAGAGATAGACAAAGGGACTGTGAGAGAGAGAACTTGCAGGGGGATGAATTTTTATTTTTTATTTTTTGGGTCAGCCGGTGATGGTAGTTTCATCATTTAAAAATATGTCTTTAGGCAAACTCTCACTTCTAGAGCGAGAGGAGCAGGGCCGGTTAAATTAGATGAAAAATATAATTTTGTGGTTTAGTCCACTAAGCATGCGAGAGTTATGCGAAAATTTTTAAACCGCACGAAAGAAAGTATACTTGAAGTATGACACATGGGATAAAGTAAAGTTTGGGCTATTTTTCGTTTAGGTTTCTCACTTTGGTATTTTTGATAAATGTGACTATATCGAGATTTTTTCATTTTTTGTAATACTTTTTTTATTTTTTTTGAGATTTTTGATATTCAATCCCATACCAATGTATGCTAACTGTGGATTGCAAAGTTTATCTAATGAGTTTGGTAATTGTTATATTATTTGATAACAATGAATTTTTATATTCCTTTAAAAAATATTATTGTAGTTTAAAATTTCAAGTAGTGTAAGTTGTTCGATCAAGTTGATTAACATTTACTATGTACCAACTTTTAATTTTCACTTGCTTTTTATTCATCTATTGCCTTAGTAAGGTAGCTGTTACTTGGAGAGTTTGTACCAAATATGGATGCCTGATTGAGGAGGAGGTTATGGACCCAATTGAGCTCATTTGTTGCACAAGTGCAACTTTGTTTCATTGTACAAACCGGTTAGACTCGTCCAATAAAAATAAACATGTTAGACTCGTTCATAACCTCAAAATGTTTAGTCCGAATGTTTATTTTGTCAGTTTAGTCTTAATTGTATTAATTTGGTTTCAAAAATTTTAATTTGTGTTATTTTGGTTCTTAATCAGATAATTCATCAAATTTTTTGACAAAAATGATCACGAGTTATTTTTTATGGGGTATTATATGCCCAACAAGTGATCATTCCGTTAAAAACCTTAATAATAAATTTATGTAGAGACCATTTAAATACAAATTTAATAATTTATGAATCAAATTAATGAAATTGATACTTTAAGAATCAAGCTGACAAAATGTGCATATTCTAAAAACAAATAGAAGTTTTTATTTTTTTCTAAGATACAAGTTGCAGTCAGTTGCCCTGTACATCTGGAAATCAATGTGGAAAATATTCTTTTTAAACAAGTACCAATTGCCCATTTTTGTATTTCAAAAAAATTTTGAGAGATTGGGTTATCTAGTAAATGTTATCATGTATGTAGACGCCTAAGTGTGGGCGTGTGGCTTGATTTCCAGTCAACCTTGTTATGAGCTTGAAGTCCCTTTCATGCTTTTACCAATGGGGGCATGTTTTCATTCCCCTTGTCTTATCATCTGGTTTTTAGAAGAGATTATCATGTTTCATGTCACCTCTCAATGAGTTTTCCAGCGTTTGTCCATCTTATTGTGCGACTGTTTATTGTCTCCTCTGTGCCACATTTGGCATGTGTATTTCCTCTTCATCCTAGCCCCTGAAAAGTTGGTTGACAGTATCAATCTCAAACGATCTTGCAGTGCTCTCTCATTGTGGGTTTAAGAAAGTATTACTTCCGTTATTCATCCTGATTGCCTCAGGTCTTTCAAACGATCTATTAGTTTTTGTTAGGACTTCTAAGTCTTATTCAGATGATAGACCTTAGTGTTGTGGTAAGTTTGCTTCATTATAATTTGGACATCATGGGTTTGAGTCAAAAAAATAGCTCTGCATGTAAGAGTAAGTTCGTTTGCAGGAGTAAGGCTGCTACCCGTTCCAAACCTTACAGTGATGGGAGCCCTCATGCTATGGCCTGCCCTTTTTTGTAGGTCTTATGGTAATATACCCTTTTTCCATTGTTTATTGGTAACTGCAAAACTGGATAAAGTAGGCCCCTAATTATTTGTGGTTGGCCTATGCTTTTCTATCTTGCATGCTTCCTTTCACTTTTTTTTTCTCCTATCACTTTGTCACATATTCAGTTTGGTTTTGCCCTTATCCTTCCCATGTCTTTGATCTGAACCTTAGCCCATTTTATTGGTGCTGTTATTGGTCTGGGTTGAGCGTGTTTAAATTATTTCAACACCTTTGGGGTTTATGTTCGTGAAGTCAGCTTAATATCTTATGCCAGCTTGGGAGTTTCTAATATGGACATTTCTGTGTTCTGTTTTTTGTGTACTCATAGGTGATTTAAAGTAGTAGTCTAAAAATTTTTCTGCTTTTACAGGTGAAGAGGGAAAATGCGGAACGTGAGGCTTTGGGAGCTCTGCCCCTCTACCAACGCACCATTCCCTGAGCCTATTCGATGCTGGTTGAAGTACATATTTGAATTAAAATAAGAAGATTATGTCTAGTAGTTTTGGGGAAACAGGAAAAGAGCAGTATGTGAGTCTGCTAAACTCTTTGCTTTATAGTTGTTTAGGGATCATGACTGTGCTACTCACTGTTTGTGCTTCTTGTTCTCGAGTGTACAGTTCAAGTATATCATCCAACTTTTGTATGATAAAGCCATAGTAGTTTGTGCACCTGTTTTTCTTGGTTTGTACAATTAAATTTTTTTTCTTTGTTATCTTTATTTTTGGCTTAAATGGTTTAAGTATGCAAGTTGTGAAAGGGAATGAAGCATGAGTATTTGTGGTGTATGGTAATTTCTGATTTTGCCTAATTGGGTTGTATTCTTTTAAATGGCACCCCCATTTTTGGATGTACCATAAGCTACTATTCTATGTTGGTGAGTATGGTCTTCTGGTGTAGAGTGACACTGTGACCATCATCCATCCTCTGCTTATCCTGTAACATGCTCATTACATCAAGCAAGCATCTGGGCTGGAGGTGGTGCAATGGAAGTGCTTACTGACCCCAGCAAGCTTAAAGTTAAAAATGCTACCAGGACCACTAATATATAGTTCAGATGTTGGCATCATGGCTAATTAGATGGATTACTGGGGTGTATTGTATCTAGCAGCTTGTTGAGAGGGAGAGGTGGATCGGGGTAAGCCGTTGGAATTACCAGTGCAGTTTAAGGCAGACTCTTAGTGTTTTTATTGTCCAGTTTTGGAAAAGAAACTTATGGTGAGGTCCTTGTGATTGGCATTCATAAGATAAAGCAAACATTGTAGCTGTTGTATGATTCTTTGATTTCTCTTTCCTGAGGTGGTGCTGTTGTACCTCCCAAAACGAAACTTAGTCTAGTACTATAGAAATGGCAAATTGATATGATATGTTCAATGGGACCTGAGAGACTCTAGATCCAAGGTTTCCCTTCAACTCATCTTTCTTGGAGCCATTCTCCATGGATTTGTTTGGGTAATAGGTTAGATGCTTGTGGGACGAGGGATTCTATGTGTTTGGATGGTTATTTGGGTGCACTGATTGGATTGTTAGCGAAAGGGCATTCCATTAGTAAGCCGGTTTGGGCCCACGGGTTGCTCAAGCATGTTAAAAATTTGTACAAGAGTTGCTCCTCCGATCAGAACAATTAGAGGACCTGTTATCTAGATATACTAACAAAGATGTATGGTCTAACGAGGCTACTATGAAATATTTACTCATGGTTGGGACAAACCCTTCTATTTTTGTTCAATTTGAGGGATGGGGATTGTGTTTGGAAGAATTTCTCTGGTGTTACTAGGGGGATTTATCAAAATAGTCTTATGAACCTTAAAATTTGATATTTGGTTTTAGATTTTGGGTCTGAATTTTTTAGGATATCTTATCTCATGCCCCACATGTACAATGATTTAAAACTAGGGATGGCGGTGGACCTGATAAAAATGTGTATTCGTTCAAATTCGTCCCTTTTAGATCAAAGATGGATCATACGTATTGGACGGTGGATATATACGAGAATACCCGTATAATTCCATACGAGAATAAAGGCGGGGATGAACTGACACTTACCCCGTCTCGTTTCACTCGTTATTATTATTATTATTATTATTATTATTATTTTATATATATACATGTTGCTGTGAATACAAATTTACATATTATTGAATAATTTTTTATTTTAAAAATTATTTTATTTTTTGATTTTTTTTTCATGGTTTTGGCTTGTAAAATGGTTGATCTTTGTGTTTTTATGTTTTTTTTTATGTTGGGTTATGTTATGTTACATTATGTTATATTGCATGATATTGTATTTAATTTACAAGGGAGAAACTTTTAATTATATTATGTTGGATTATGTTGTAGAGAAGGTTTTAATTATATTATGTTGTAAATGACAAATTTTTAATTATATTATGATATTTTATATTTATGTTGGATTATTTAGAATTTTGGATTATGTTGGCTTGAACTTGAGCTTGGGCTTGAGTGAAGGCGGGGGACGGGGCGGAGGCGGGAATTACAAATTTACCCGCAGACGGGAATGAGGATGAAAAATATACCCATTAACGAGGATGGACGAAATTTTTTTAAACGATTACATTATCAGTCTCGCTCTGGTCTATTGTCATCCGTATTTAAAACCCACATATGCAGGCCTACTCAAACCCATGGTGAGGGGTGGGTTTCAAGTGTGCTAGTTGGATATGTTATAAAAAGTTAATTCCATGACAAATATTTGGTAATCCTTGTGAAGGCCTTGCGTGTGTTTACGTAACTTACTAAACATGGAATTAGATTGGATATATTTTTTCAAGTCCATGAAGAAAACCTTTGAATTGGGTTTAGAAAAGCCTCATAAATAAATTCAATCCCTCGCATAAAGGTCATCCAAGCAGGCCCTAAGGGTCCAGATACAACCTTTATATATTAGCAGATGGTGAAATTCCCAGGTCCATTGCAAATTTGGGAATCTAAACTTCAATTGTTGTTTTGATTATGGAAAAATAGAACACTCAATCTTCTTTACCTAAGTCTACTAAACATTCTTCCGTGCATATGAAGAGGTTATTTTGCCTAACATTTGACGTTCAAATCAAAATGGTAAGTTTATTTTTTGCGCCATGGCCCAATTCTATAGCGCGAGAAATATTTATATCATTAATAATTTCTTATCTGTTTATCTGGAAAGATAATTGTCTATTTAAGATTTAAGTGTAGCCGACCTTTTTCCTCAATTTTACGACATATTTCTCTGCAACGGACTAAAATTTTAGATCAAGGGAGGAAATAATAATAATTCCCTATGGCTTAAAAACCAATGTATATGAAACAATCATTTTTTTGGACAAAAATGGCTTAAGAAGTCTTTCCTCTCTAAGTATTAAATTTCTTTAATTGTAAATTATTCCAATAGAAATGTGTTGATCCCTCCTATTAGATTCTTACATGTGGCCTTTGCAAAATTACTACACTTTCAACCCTATATTTTTTAATTATTTTACATCTAAAGTTTAAAAAAAAAATCGAGCACAATAATGATTAATGTTTTAAAAAATGTAAGGGTATGGTTGGCACTTCTCTTTCGACTTCAGCCAATTTGAAGAAGATATGTGTGATGAAAATAATTATGTGTGTATATGTATATCTTGCATAATGTCATCACCAAAGGGCTTAATCTAAAAGGATGGGGAGGCAGTCATACCAATAAAAATAGAATATGTTGAGCAAATTTTTCTTCACAGAAAACCTGTTTGATTTAGATCGAAAAAATCATGTAATTTTATGAAATCATATGTTGTGGCTTGAATCCGTAATCAATCAGATTTCTGATAGGAACAGTTGACAATTGAATCTAATATTTTTCATTATTTTTATATTCACAATACTGCGAACTGTTCACATTCACCAAAAAAAAAAAAAAACATGACTTGGGCACAATAATTTGTACTTGACAACGCTCTTCTGCTAGTCAATTTAACGAAATAATTTTCTCTTTTTCGTGTTAGTACTCACCTTCTTATTATTTTCTAAGATGTTCAAAAAAGTTTAGATGGTAGACATCTTTTTTCGACTACCTTTGTGCCACTTTTCAAGCTCCTAAAAGACGAGAAGTGACATGAGGCTCCCTTGTCATGTTTCATGAAGTGGCATTAACCTAATGTGTTGGATGGGATTTTTCAAGCTGGATTTACATACTCAAATTTTTAAGCATTATGTGTTTTTCGTTTTGTTCAAATGATGGGATTTCAGTCTAGAAAACAATTTCTAACTTGGTCTCAAGTTAGTAATAGACCAAGACAATTAATTTTAAACTTGTAATTTTATTAAACAATTTTTATGAATGATGATACCATTTTCTTCATTTTTTTGTTCTGTGCCCTTGAAAAATTAATCGCGGGCATTTTTTTTTTCATTTTTATGTAGATCTAGGGTACGTAATTATATAATTATCCTCTCTATATTGTTTACCATTCAATCATGATATGACACCTATGTGATTTGTGGGTAGAAAAGAGGTTTAATCAATTTTAGAATGCTTTTAGCAATAATTTTTTTTTGTTTTTCATATTGACATGTTATGTCCCCAAAAAGGGTACATGTGACCTTTTCCTTATTTTGTACTGAATTGTTTATATGCAGCCTCTCTTGGTATGATTGCTTACATGATTGATTTTGCTGTTTTTTGTTCATTTTCTTATTCCTGATTATTGTTGGCATATATGGTTTAGTTGTGGACTAGGTTGCAAGAGGGTTTCATTTTTGAATTTTCTTTTACAAGAAGCAATGAGACAAATTTAGAAGTGTTTTTTTTTTAATTGACATGAGACACTAGCTGGATTAGATTTAGACCAACTTTGTGTGTGGAAGACAACCAATGATTTGGATTTAGACCGGATTTTATCACATCTGAATCCAAATTTCATTTTACAATTCAATTAATTCTGATTTGTAATAAAATAATCATAAATTAAACGGATATTTGTATATGTAAATCCAAAGTCATGAAGTATGATATAACAAATTTTGTATGAATCACAATCACATGTGATGCATATACATACAAATTATATGCATGTTAACTTTGCCCATATTTGCAAAACGAAGATTCAAAGTTCAAACTTACATAGTACATTACACACATTTCATCAAACGATGTGAGATTGTATTGCCAAATACTACAATTAGGTAGATATCTCGTCCTTATCATCTGGTCTAACTTTAACTTAACTCCACACACTCACAAAATTAATTGAGGCAGAGTCAGCTCCAAGTTCATGCTCTTGGATCAATCCACATGAAATGAATTTTATCTACAATTGGACATTCCATGTGATACCAGGAGGCCAAGCTTTAATGGATAGTTTCTTGCATTGATATATATCATCCTCCATTTTGTCTCTTATAGTTTTATCATAAATGCAGAGCCCCATCCCTCGATGTGATTTGGGAAATAGTTTGGTTTCACTTGTCAAATCCACACCATGAAAACATGAATTTGGGTAAAAATTAGCAATAGCCCTAAAAGTATGCATTTTTTGTCACTTTGATGTCCAATCTTTAAATTGTGTCAACTTGATCTCTTAATTTTTTCAATTTGTATCACTTTATTCCAATAAAAAATAACAGTTTAAGTTAATTAAACGAAAGCGTTTACGTGTGTCTCACATTACTACACTTAAAAGGTCACTTTGGTCCCTCAAGTTTTGCAATGTGTTTCATTTTGGTTCGTCACGTTTACAGTTTGTGTCCCTTACATTTTCAAAATATACTTTTCAAGTGGGGTTGTGTGACATGCATATGACCATCTTCATTTGTCAATTTAAACTATCATTTTTAATTAGATAAAAATGACATTAATTGAATATTTAAGCGACTAAATTGACACAATTAAAAAATTAGAGACCAAAATGACCATCTCAGTTAATCAACTTAAGCTGTCATTTTTCAATTTGACTAAAGTAACATAAATTGAATACTCGAGGGACCAAACTGATACAAAGTGCATAATTTATGCCCAATTTTAGGGCATACTATGAACAATCCTACATTTAGCCTATTTATGATCTTTTTCTTTTTTAATTCAACAATTAGGGGTGTTTCAAGTCAATTGACGCTCACCTTGACTTATTTGTTCCTTTTATTTCCTGTGTTTCTGTTACCATTTTTCAAATATTCATCCTGAAATGCAAGTCAAATGCATTAGTCCAAGCAGAAGTATCCTAACTTATCTGGACTGCCTTTGAAGTTTTCTCTAATCTGGAGAATATGTTTGGAATAGCATTATTGGTTGTTAGGATGTCTATCTCCAATATCTAAAAGCAATAAGATTCAAATGCCAATTTAATTGAATGAAGCCATTAAATTCCCTATCCACCGAACATTGATATCATATTCGCAAATGCTGGTTTAGAATCTTGATGATATCGCTCAATCGATACGGCACTGATTATTTATCACTTATTTCTCACAAACTCACTATTAGTAGGATCTTTGTGCACTTACTATGACTTCAATGAATGTCACTTTTATCCTAATTCCAGGGAACTAGATGTGAATGTTGATGACCAAAATTGAAAATGAATATAGGAAAAGATTTAATGCAAATAACCAAGGTCTCAAATTAAATTTCAGATGGGAAGAGAGAGAGAGACGAGAGCAAAATGAGGGAGAAGAGGAGGAAGTGGCGAAGGATCCCTCGCTCTAATACCATGTTAAACCTTTTACATGTTTGACAAAATTAATTTGATTTCGTATATTACATGATATACTATATTCAACAAATAGCATTTTTAGAAGTAACTTTTCCAAGGAAAAATCTGCAGAATTAAATCACTGTACATATGCAATAATAGCTCTAATAAGAGAAAAATCTTCAGAATTATTGCTAATCCTTTTCATGATTGGAGAAGAATCCCCTTCCAACACTTCTTAGTAGTTATGATGTGGATTGATAATTACAAAAGCTGATAAGAACGAAAAACAGTTAGTCTAATAATGTGATCTCAATTTGCAAGTCATTGAACTTTCATTTCATATCCATTGATATCACCAACAACATAGAAGATGTGGTATGCAGGCATTGATGAGTCTCTTCGAGCACCAGTTGCAGCTGCCCATGACCTACGAAGAGGAGAATGTCCACCCAAATCACAGGTGCGTGCGCACACACACTCACATAGTAAAAGTTTTCGATAGTAGAAGGGTGCGCTTTTCCCTAGTTCACTCGAAAAGATCCCAAACCTTTACCAAATGAAAGAAAAAAAACATAAAGCGAAAGGTTGCTCGTCTTGTGCGATCGAACAACGCATGCATCTTATTTGCCGACCTAATTCTTCTTTGCAATTGGATGACAGTAAATCTTGTTATTGATTAGAATTTATTATTAAGTTAATCATTATGAATTTATGATATGCAGAGTTAAAAAATAAAAATAATAAATTAAATTCAAAGAATCCAACCAACATTTTGCTAGAAATATTCCTCAAACTCTGGGACAGTGGTTAATGAATGAACATGAGAACGTTATCCATCTAAAGACAGCAAGCAGTATTAAAGAAGAGCCACGTGGGATGTAAGTAGCCGATAGATTTTGTCTGGAAGTGGGATCATTTATTGAAAGCGACTGACACGAGGGTCGGCTGTCGTCGCGTCTCTATCTCCAAAATCAGACACGGTCACTCTAACTCAAAGCGTCGACGTTTGACGCACCATTGACCACTCACTGCAGGACTTGACTACGGTATGAAAGAAAAAATTTCGATATTGCAACTTTAATTTTTATTATTTTAACAAATTTTTTATAATTTTTTTGAATCATTTTATAATGAAAAAATTTATTATTTTTGTGAGTGATTTATTATTTTTATTGGTATTTTTATCATTATTTTTTTTTATACAAAAATAATTTTCACTTTTATGAGTAATTTGTCATATTTGTAAATATTTTTATTGGATATTTTTTTAATTATTTTTTGTTTGCAGATTCTTTTTTGCACTTTTTAGATGATTCTTATACACTTTATTATAATAGTAATAAATAAGACTTATATAGTAATTAATCATTTCATATCAAACAAAAAAATTTGATGATTTTCGATGGTTTTTAATTTAAATTAAATAAAAAAAATTATAAAAAAATTCTTACTAAGCGATCACTTAATTGTTTTGGCTTTATTGATATCATTAAACTAAACCTGATTTCCTCATTTTCACACATTTCGCATAAAATATTTTGATTATTGAATTATTTTTCAATCAAGACTCATGGAATTCACAAAAATAGGGGCAAATGCAATTTCCAGTGTCACTGACGTTTCTAGTATAAGACTCGAAAATTAATTCATCAAATACAAGAGAAAACTATTGGACTCGACAATGGTAAAGAAATTTAAAATTTTTGGGATTATATTGAAATTTATCACTTTTATAGATAATTTTAGTATCGTTGTAATACCTCAAAAAATAGTAAAAATAATTATCACAATAATAGTAAAAATATCTACAAATATGGTAAAGAGCAATGTTACATAAACTTAAAAAATATAATTTATAATTATAATTGATGATACACAAAATAGTCTTATCCAATATCAACAGTCAAATGTGTAATGAGGTGTAATTAATTGACAATTAATAAAGTAATTAATGACAGTAATGTAAATATTGAATCATATATAAATAATATATAGTGGTTTGGTCAAGGTGACCTACTCCACTTTGAAAAACAACAACGGTGGTCGAGAGACATTTTATTAATTAAGTAAGGTGAACGGTAAAGGACAATGGTTAGTTCCGGGAGAGACACAATAGCTAGGAGAGAGAAAGTGTGTGTAGGAAGATATAAAGACAACGCTCAATGTATAGTGAGATGCCCCTCTAAATAGAGAGAGCTTATAATTTATAAGCATGGTGAGACACTAACTTAAGGGTAAAGACACTAGTTTTTCGAGGATGATAGTTACAAAAGATAAGTACAATTAAAATGATTTTGATCTTCGAGAGTGGGTGTCCCGATGATTTCTCTCTCACATGCTCTTATCTTCCTGGGCTCCTTGGGTCTTGGGTCTTGGACTGAGTCGGATTAATGAATCAAGTTTGGCCTACCTTTCTAGTAGATCTGGGCTTGCTTGATTTATTAGATCTGACCCAATTAGATCTAGACTCGTCAACAACTATTGATTTCACTGTCGATTCTAACATTTATTAGGATTCACTACCTATTCAATAATTGTAATTATTAAATTATTTTTTAAGTGCATGTAACATTACTCATATGGTAAGAGCGATCACCCACAAAAATGATAAATTTTTTTATATGTAACAAAAATGATAAAAATACCACAAAATGACAAATCAACCACAAAAAAGTTATAAATTTTTTAATTATAAATTTACCCACAAAAATTATAAAAATACCTTTTGAAGTAATAAATTTTAGATATATGATACCAAAAATTTTTTGCTCCAGCGTAGTGAAGTCCAAAACTATTTATTGATTCTTATGCCATTGAGTACTTATTTATTGGCTGGTTCTTACACTTTGCGGCCCCAAACCCCACCAAAACACCCACCCACGACGACCCTCCACAGTTGATGTTTTTTTTTTTTTTGATCAAACAGTTGATGTTCTTCGTTTTTTTGGTTAGATCATCTGGTATCCGAAAGTTATTTTGGGCTCCGACTAATCTGGATTCAAGCCGAGTAAGACCACAAAGACGACAAAACTGTTCCTACCGAACAGTTGA
>CAUOFW020005032.1:0-28757 GCA_963454935.2 Ilex paraguariensis
TCCCGATAGTAAGTGGGTTAGCCCCACGCAGTAGTACTAAGAAACCGGATTTACGGTGTTGAGAATGATGAGAATGAGCTTATACCTACAGAGTAATCACGATGGAGGGTGTGCATTGATTACCGAAAGTTGAACGCTTGCACAAGGAAAGACCACTTCCCATTGCCATTCCTCGATCAAGTTCTAGAACGAGTAGCGGGCATCTATTCTACTATTTTTTAGATGGATACTCCGGCTACAATCAGATTGAGATTGCTTTGGAGGATCAAGAGAAGACCACTTTCACATGCCCCTATGGTACCTTTGCCTACCGCCGCATGCCATTTGGACTGTGCAATGCTCCGGGGACTTTCCAACGCTGTATGATGGGAATTTTTAGTGACATGGTGGAAAGATAGTGGAGGTCTTTATGGATGACTTTTCGGTGTTTGGGGATTCATTCGAGGATGTTTGGCAAACTTGGAGAAAGTTCTAACAAGATGTGAGGAGAAGAATCTAGTCTTGAATTGGAAAAGTGTCACTTTATGGTGACAGAAGGAATTGTGCTTGGCCATATAGTTTCGGCAAGGGGTATTGAAGTCGATAAATCCAAGGTGGAGGCCATCTCCAACCTCCCTACGCCAAGAGCCATCAAAGGCATCCGGTCATTTTTGGGCCATGCAGGTTTTTATCGTCGATTCATAAAGAATTTCAGTGCATTGGCCCGACCCTTGACCAACCTGCTGTCTAAGGAGGTCCCATTTGAGTGGTCGGATGATTGTGAGGCATCCTTTAAAAACTTAAAAGCATGCTAGTCACACCTCCGATCATGCGACCACCCAATTGGGATCTACCTTTTGAGCTCATGTGCGACGCAAGTGATTACGCGGTCGGCGCAGTGCTCGGTCAAGGGAGGAAAATAGACCATATGTGATACACTATGCTAGCAAAACACTTAATGAGGCTCAGATGAATTACACTACCACCGAAAAAGAATTGCTAGCAGTAGTGTTTGCCTTAGATAAATTCCGTGCTTACATCATTGGTTCGCCTATTGTTGTCTTTACTGATCACTCTGCTTTAAAGTATTTGTTGTCTAAGCAAGATGCAAAACTGAGACTCATTAGGTGGATACTCCTCCTACAAGAATTCGACTTGACGATCAAGGACAAGAAAGGAGTTGAGAACGTGGTGGCGGATCATTTATCCCGGCTTGTGGTGCAAGAGGCCGATGAGCACATTCCTATCCCTGACTTTTTTCCTGATGAGCATTTGCTGTCAATTCACTCTGTATGTCCTTGGTATGCTGATATATGTAACTATCTTGCAACAGGACAGACACCACCGCAATGGAGCCCAGAAGATCGAAGACGATTTATGGCAGATGTGAAGTACTTCTACTTCGACAACCCGTATTTGTTCAAGTATTGCCCCGACCAAATCATGAGGAGATGCGTACCTGAAAATGAACAGCGGGATGTCCTTGCATTTTGCCATTCACAAGCTTGCGGTGGACATTTCTCAGGAAAAGACTTCGGCCAAAATTCTTCAATCAGGTTTTTACTGGCCCTCTCTTATCAAAGATTGTGTTCATTTTGTAAGGGATGCGACAAATGCCAACGGTTGGGTAGTGTGACCCAAAGAAACATGATGCCCCTTTCACCAATACTTGTCATAGAAATATTCGACTGTTGGGGCATCGACTTCATGGGTCCTTTCCCTATGTCATTTGGTTATTTGTACATCCTCCTGGCAGTGGACTATGTGTCCAAATGGGTGGAAGCTATCCCGACCAAGACTAATGACCACCGAGTCGTAGTCAAGTTTCTCAAGGAGAACATCTTTTCAAGGTTTGGGATGCCTCGTTCAATAATAAGTGATGGTGGATCACATTTCTGTAATAGGCCATTTGCATCTCTAATGTTCAAATATGGCGTCACTCACAAAGTATCCACTGCGTATCACCCACAAACAAATGGCCAAGCCGAGCTAGCCAATAGGGAGATAAAGAACATTCTAGAAAAAATGGTTAACCCAAACAGGAAGGATAGGTCCGATAGATTGACCGATGCCCTCTGGGCATACCGCACTTCCTTTAAAACTATTTTGGGCATGTCTCCCTACCGGCTTGTCTATGGAAAGGCTTGCCACCTGCCAGTCGAAATGGAACACAAGGCCTATTGGGCCATTAAGACTTTAAATTTTAATTTGAGAATGGCCGGTGATCATAGGAAGTTAGAGCTGAATGAGTTGGAAGAGATTCGACGAGATGCGTATGAGAGCTCCAAAATCTCAAAAGAAAGGGCCAAAATCTTTCATGATAACTCCATTGTGAGGAAATCATTTGAGCCTGGGCAAAAAGTACTCTTATACAATTCTCGCCTCTCCATTTTCCAAGGCAAACTCCGATCCCGTTGGGATGACCCCTATCTTGTCAAGGTGGCCTACCCCAACGGAGTTGTGGATGTTCAAAACCCCGAAAATGGCCAGACATTCAAGGTCAATGGCCAAAGACTTAAGCCATTTTTGGGGGCTTTGAAGAACAAGTGGTGGAGGAGAATTTGATGGATCCGGTATACCCGGAAGTTGTGAAGGAATAATTAGTTTTTCTTTTTTCTGCTTTTTAATGTACAGGTTTTTATTTACTTACTTTATTTTTTTTATTCCATGTTAATTATGTTCTTTTGTCGTATAGTTTTGTTTTTCTTAGTCGCAGATATTGGTGTTTTTGTCAAAGCTCAAGTGCGAGGTGTTCTCTAACCCTTCTTATCTTTTTACTGTCCATCATTGAATATCATATTTGTTTTAGAACACTGCATGAATCAAGTTGGGGGGGGGTGAGGTTGCACTATTTGCATATTACACCAATGTTTGTGGGAATATTTCGCGCGAATATTCGCGTCTGCCGACACTAAAAAAAAAATGGTGGGAATATTCCGCACGGATATGCGGCTGCCGACACTCAAAATAAAAATAAAAAATAAAAAAATAAAAAAAAATAAAAAAATAGGATGCCTTTATAAGGCTTTCAATTTTTTTTTTCTCCCATCCACCGGTGATTGGTCTCCCCTTCTTCTTCCCTTCTCTTTTCTTCTTCTTCTTCTTCTTCTTCGTCGTTCTCTCTGTTCTCTGTAAAAACAAACCACCCATGCAAATCCATGACCATATACGCCGACAACCCAGTCCTTTGTTTAATAATTTGCCTTATATGTTTGTATTTGTTCATGGGTGCTCTTTTTCTGCTCACACTTAGGGTGAGGGGTTTCCAGCCTAACCCAAATCTCCCTCGAGTGGGTTAATTGTTGTGTTTTGTTTGTTGGTTTCGGCAGCTAAACAGATCTTTACACCCACCGCTTTTTCCTCTTTCTTCGTCTTCTTCTTCTTCTTATTTCTATTGTGCTATTCTCTATAACACGACCCAACTCCCAACAATCCCATGACCATATTCCCCGAAGACCCAGTCGTTTGTCTCATGCTCGGCATTTGTTTACTCTATTTGTACATGGCTCTTCTTCTTCTGTCTGCATTTAAAATCAAGGGTTTCGTCCTAGCGAAAACCAGATCTGCATAGAGAAGATTAATTTGTGCATTTTCTTTGTAGGTTTCGACAGTTGAACAGATCTCTACCCTACAACTTGATCTCTAAACTCTACATACTGGTAAATTCGAAACATTGAGGACAATGTTCGGTTTAGGTTGGGGGGTGTGATCTACAATTCCAGTTTGTTATAGTTTTGTATTTAAAAAAAAAAAAGATTGTTCTGGATTGCGTATTTTTACAACATTTTTGCTTATATTTCATGATCACATCAAATGCAGCGTCAATCGTTTTTGTGACTGGCAGACGTTAAAGAACCAGATAGTAAGGCTTGAAGCATAGAAAGCATGGATTTTAAAATTTTTTGGTTTAGTTTGGGAGTCTTGCGCACATTTCCATCTGATGTGCATGCTATGATCATGAGAAAAATAAGAGTAGTCAGAAAAATTGAAATCCGAGAAGCACAAGCAAAACTATTGTGTGACAGAAGTACTTTTGCTAAACGTCGTCGTGTCAAACGGCTGGGTGCTTGTAAACAATGTGGCAGATGTTTTCATATGAAAAAATACAATCAGTGTTCTAAACCAATTTCGGGTCGTGCAATCGATCGATTAAACTGGATAGTGTATGGGCCGAGTAAGGATTTTCCTGAGATGCCATTTTATACCAGTCCGGGACTTACATGTTATGTGCGACAAGAAGTGGGAAGGGTCACTAATAATGACATAGACACAAGCGACGACTTGGATTAAATTTTAACTAATAATGACAAAGCTGTGGAAAAATGTGTTTTGGGGATGAAGGTTAATGGTCCGAAATTTTTTTTTTTGTAAATATTTGTTTATGTACAAAGTCTTTTTGTTGAAATAAAAAATTGGGTCGAGTAAGGATTGTCCTAAAATGCCAACTTATAGCGTGGGTAGGGACCTATCCTGAGACACCATAGTTTTCCAAGTTCAGTATGTGCATTTAGTCTTTTTGTAAATTTTCATAGATAAATGTGTATGTAAATAGTTTTGATTTTTATTCGAGTGAAAAAAAAAACTGCATTTCCTTGAAAAATGGTATTTTCTGTATGTTAAATGTCAAATGTACATTGGTATTTGTTAATCTTAAGGTACAGAATGACCAGACTTGAAAATAGAATTATAATATAACTGACATTCTTTGGAAACCTGACATAACCATTGGAGATAACGAAGAATACCATGGTAAGTTTTGAGCCTTACGATGCTTTCTAAGAGACAATCAACATTTACTCAAGTAAGCTCTTTCACTTTCAATTGTTGAATAATCTCATTAAACTTGCTTTGATTAAATGCAACTAAAGTAATATATTGACATATCATACAGAGAACCTTTGCATGCGACACAGACACATGCTTGAGAAAGGATTTTAGGCCATCTTTGAGTTGATTTTGAACCTTAGCCATTGCTTTTACAAATTATATCCCTAGTTAGCCATGTTTGAGCCTTCAATGAATGATGATTTTTTTTTTCTCGAAAAACCCATATGATAACCAAGCCACACAAAAAAAAAATACACTTAACATACCTTGCTATCCAATTTTTTCTTGCACCCTCTTATAAATCGGTATGACATAGAAAGGCAAGAAAAAAAAAAAAGAAGATGGTGGCTACTGTTCAACGAAGAATCAAAAAAAAAAAAAAAATGAAAGAAAGAAATACCAGTTCTAGGCAAAAGACTGAAAAACAAGAAAAAGGTCTGCTACATTAAAAAAGGGGATAGCTTTTGAATACCATTGACGTCATTTTATTAGCCACTAACCTCTGGCCACATTACAACCTATAGAAAGTCCTAATTAATCTCAAGTCTAATGCATGTGAGCTGTCGACCGAAAATTGGGGTATGTTAAATAGTATTTTCTTTAATTGCATTGATATTCTTCCATGAGATTATACCAAGAACATGATTAACCTACTTTCTTAAGACTTTCACTCCCTTTCTAACTGTGCATGTGATTCTTCGATTGACCATCCTCTGATCACATGCTCTTTAAGAGACAAGTCACTATAATCGGAGTGAATTTTTTGCTGAGAGCATTCTAAGAGAGATTTGAGAAATCAAAGCTATCCATGGAAGGGGATAAAGTAGAATGTTTGTTAAATAACAATTCTTGCTACTAGAATGATCATTCCTACTACACAAGGAATTCCAAATACCAATGTAACAAGTGTTTATTTTTGTATAGAGTACGTATCAATGACAGAAAAGTGTTCAGGAAACAATTCAAAATTAAGAGATGTGTGCCTCAATGATTCTATTGTTAACTCATTTTGACAAGAAATCTTACATATACACATCTTTTAATTGGAGTTTGTAGGTAGCTTCACTGGAAACCTTCACGAGACAAAACTCATCCACTAGGGATCACCTAGGGGTTTAACGGCTTATTGCATATGCTAAATGCAATCGTATTATCTACGAAAGTGATTTTATTTTGTTATGTTATTTATTACTAGGGACTAGTAATATTTAGGTTGGGGGTGTGATTAACCCTAATTAAGGCATAATTTAATAGGTAAATTGTGTTAGTTGAATAAAGTTAAACTAGTCAAAATAAATTAAATTAGAATTAGTGTGTGAATAAAGGATAATACATTAATTGTTGTTCTTTTCAGGATTTTGTGCGTCAAACCTACAAACTACTGGGGAGTCAATTGCATTAAAGCTACAAACTACTGGGGTGCTAATTATCAAAGCTCAAAACAAAGGAGGATCAAAGAATTCAAGGCCACCTAACAAGATTTTCAAGTCCACCTAACAAGATTCAAAGTCACCTAACAAGATTTTCAAGTCCACCTAACAAGATTCAAGGCCACCTAACAAGACTTTCACCCTCCCTTGTTACCTATAAATACCACCCCTTAGGACTTGTAAAACATTCATTTTTTGGTAGTGGAAAACCCTCCAAAAGTATTAGTGCTTTCCTTATTGCTTATAGCTTTCTTTAAGTATTGTTTTCTTTTATTGTATTCTTGCTTCCTTTTAATTTATTGCTTTCTTTTACTTTAAGTGTTGCTTTCTTTTATTGTGTTATTGCTCTTTTACTTTCATTGCTTGAGCTTCCTTCTTCCCTTAGAGGAGTGAAACTCTTCCACTTTTCTAGAGCTTTACCAAAGCCGTGAAGGGTGGAACGTGATTCACTCATTCTTTGTCGAAGATCGGCTCCTTGTGTAAAATGTGTTACCTTGTAACTCCTCTACTTGGAGGGATGAGCATCACTCACTTTTATAGTTTTAACAAAGCCATGAAGAATGAGTAGTTTCTCATCCAATCTTTAGTAAGAGGTGGTTATCCGAAAGTTAAATTTATGCAATTCGTTTATGCTTAGCTTTAGTCTTTATTTTTTCATAATGTCTTCTCATCATATTGTTGTGTCATAGGGTAACTTTCGTTTTTCTTTTGAGGCTACCTGTGAAGGTGTTGCTATTGCAACCAACCACACTCAAACTCAAGAATAAGGGACAGAAACTCACACAGAAGGCACACACGAATTTACTGGGACAACACTCCTAAACCTTATATATTGAACTCAACAATTTACAAGGACTCTCAAAGCCAGAACACTCTCTGCTTTTCAGAATGCTCAAGCACCCTTATTTATATAAGAGGAAGGTAGATGACACCCCCATCTGCCAAGGGGTAGTTACCCACATTTTTGCTATTCCATAGCATCCTGGGCTACCAGGCTTGGTCTCTGTGCAACACCTGACAGACAGTTCCACCATTTCCAGTAACTGCTGTGGAATTGCCCTTCATCAGCATGCATCTAGACTGGATTCAGACTAGGGACGTCCAGAACTGCCTTAGCAACTACCTTGACTGAGTCTTATCATCATAACCTGTAACGCCCCAAAAACCCCCGTGGGTGACATTACATTCTAAAAACCATTTACCGTATGAGAGCATTAAGTAAAATTCATCACGACGAAAGTTTCATTCATCAACCATTCATATTTTAACAAAATTTGGGCAGAGTCTCCTTTGTACGGGGAGCTCTACCCAAAACACAACCTGTACAATTATATTACAATTGACCACACCGGGTCCACATATGCATAACTATTGACCACACCGGGTCTATTTTTCCATCATAAAATAAACTTGCATTCATCATATGTCATATCAACACTATCATCCCAAATTAATAGGTCTAATCTTGACCTTTACATCTCCAAAATGTAATAATATAACGCAGCGGAAATAACAGAAATGAACTAGAGTTCAAAAGGATATTCTAAGCATAATCTAGTCTAGAACAAAATAAAAGTGTCGCTCTAAGTGTCCACCTCGGGATCCACATCCCCGTCAAGCGGAGTCTTCCAATGGGTGAGCTCCTCGGCTCCTAACTCCTCCTCAAGTGTGAAATCTGAAAAAATTTTATTTGTAGGGGGTGAGCACGAAGCTCTGTAGCAAAATCCTCTCAACTCAAACAGGTTTGAAAAACATAGCAAACGGTCGGTCTCATTTCACAACTAACATATATATAAGTTTGGAATGAAAACAGTGACATTTTAAAAGAGATCTCAAGTTTAAACGATAGCAATAATCAGTTAAAAGAATAAAGTGAGTTTAGCATCGATAAACAAAATTCTAATTTAAGCTATTTAAGAAGGGCTTCTCCCTAAGCATTGTCCCATACCAATGCATCGGCAAGAACGACCCAACTCCCGATTCCATGTATTTTTGGTTCATCCCCGTACCATGTATGTTGATTGCTTCTCGTGAATCTACCTAACGATCATGCCTAGTCCACCAATTCCAACCAACAATCACAAATCTCTTTAGGAAGGGCGTGTACCGTCTCCTATGACATTGACGAAATCCTCCCAAGGTGTCTAGTATACTAACCCTTTTCCTCGGTGTATATATGAACAATAGTGATCGCGAGCACAACAACGATCCACTACGAGCATTAGGCAACCATCTCACCCCCCATTGGGATAGACTAACCTCTAACACTCTACGACATCTCTCGAAGGTAATCCAAGTCCATCACAACAACCATACAATGAGGAAATCAAGAATATTCACAATTCACAATAATTTCCCAAATATAGTAAAATCCCCAATTTTATTTTCACATTTGTCATATAATCGAATAATCCAAGAAAATATGCAAGAGATCGTAATCTATATCATTTTGTTATACAATATTCAACACTAAAGTTTTAAAATCAAAGACAAAGAAGAAATTAGGAGAAAATCCCCTTTTCTTGAAAACTAGGGCTTTGGTGGTTACCCACCCTTCATATTGTTCAAAACATGACATTTATTACAAATAGAACAAGAATCATGTATTTCATATTATATATATGAGAAAGAGAGTGAAGAAACATATATCTATATACATATATATATCTATATATATATATCTAGCCTCAATGTGAGAGATTGAGAGAAAATCCCCTACCATAAATCAAGATTCCAAGCTAAGACCCAAGCTTCAAGACCTTCTTGCTCTCCTTTCTTTTCCTCTTAATCTTCTCCTCCTAGGTTTCAAAAGATTTGGGTGAGAGGGTAGCAAGAATGGAAGAAAATGGGAGGAGAATGTATTCTTGAAGAATTTGAAGTTTTGATTTCTACAAGGTATAAATCCCTCTTGATTGGTATTTCTATCTTCCTCTCTTCCTCTAAAATGGTTCCTAGGGTTTGGAGGGGTGAAATGAATGCTAAAGGAACGACATTAGGTTTTTATAGGGCAAGAAAATCGAGCAAAACCCGATATTTTCTATTCAGAAAAATCGGGTTTCCTTCGTACTGTTCACAGATTTTTGGTGTGACTTCCAGCTCAGTTTTGACCCATTTAGAGGTAGAATTGGAAATTTTTCATGAAATACACTTTTGTAGCCCTAGATGTCTACTATTTCCTGTAAAAATTTTAGATCAATTGGACATCAAAATATAAAGTTATGATCAAAATATTAAACAGTGTCCATCACCCCTTTTTACCCAATTTCACTCTAATTTGGTTTTACTTCTAAAATACTTCCTAACTTCTAATACATCCCATATTACCTCTCCCAATGTTTTCCGACCTCCCGAATTCAATGGTAATGTTATTTTGATAAAAAAAAATTAATATATTTATTTAGTTACCCTTATCAATCTTAAACACATCCAAAAAAAAAAAAATTAAGTTTGACCCAAAAGTCAATCCGTTCGAAACTCAAACTTCATGATTAATATTTCAACAATGATTCTAAGTTTTTATCCTCATTTTATTCATATTTGGAAAACTCTTAAGATATTAGTATTCTTATTTAATTTTTAGTACAGGGTCTTACATAACCGCCCATATCCTCCTAGTCACATGCATTGAGCAGCCATGTGCCAGTCAGGTGCCCACATTCAACAGCCATGTGCCCACATTCAGCAGTCAACCTTGCTACACGAACCAATGTGCATGTTGGGTTCAACCCATGCCATGCAATGCGAAGCTCTACACCCACATTGCTTCAATTGAGCCCACCCATGCTGTTATGCTCAACCAGGTGGTCTCCTGCTGCCTTGGTTCACCCCAATCTGTCGAATCACTTAGCCACATCACCTTGATTCCGATTTCTGGCATGCCTTGGTGCAAGGTGCCACCAAGACCGGCCATTTGCACCCAAGTCAATTAGGGTGTGACAAGCCACCCCCACCTGAAGTATCCAACGACCTCGTTGGAATGGAGGCATGATATTGCTTGATGAGATCCTCGAACTACCACAATGTCGTCTCTTTCTCCCAAGTGGCTTCCTCCTGTGCTTTCCCTTTTCACTTGACTAGGTAATGAGTTCTTCTATTTTTCTTACTCATTCCCTCAGTCTTGTGATCAAGGATAACTTCAGCTATTTCTGTGAATTGCTTCCTGATTGTTGGAGGAGCCCGATGCCGAACGTATCTGTTAGGGTCCTCCGGGTCCTCAACATACGGCTTTAAGAAGGCAACATGGAAAACTGGATGAAGCTTGAGACGACTGGGAAGATCCAGCCTATAGGCCAACCTGTCAATCCTCATTGTTATTAGGAAAGGGCCGTCATAACGCTGGATTAATCCCTTGTGTGCAGACTTCCGAGAGATCTTGTTCCAGATTGGTGGGGTCAATTTCAGCATCACTTTGTCACCCACTTCGAACTCTACTGTCCTCCTCTTCTCGTCTGCCCACTTTTTCATCCTCTTCACCGCCTTAGTTAAACAGTCTTTTGCTTCGTCAGTCTGCTCCTGATTGGCCCGAACAAAGTGATATGCTGTAGGACATCTCCCTTGAGACTTTTGCTTAACAACTTCATGCGGGGTAAGAGGCTGTTGGCCAGTTGCCAACTCAAAGGGGCTCATTCCAGTGGAAGAACTCTGTTGGAGGTTATAACTGAACTGGGCTACATCAAGTAAATCCACCCAATTGTCCTGGTTCGCTGTGACATAATGTCTGAGATATTCCTCCAGCATTGCATTGACCCGCTCAGTCTGCCCATCTGTCTGCGGATGATTGCTGGTGGAAAGGTTGAGTTGTGTGCCCAACAGTTCAAATAAAGCTGTCCAGAATCGGCCAGTAAACCGAGTGTCCCTGTCACTCACTATGTCCAGCGAAAGACCCCAAAGCTTCACAATATGCTTGAGGAATAACTGAGCAGTAACTTCCGCCGTACATACTTTTGGGGCAGCAATAAAAGTGGCATACTTTGAAAATCTGTCTACCACCACAAATATCGAAGTAAAATCGTTTACCTGAGGCAAGCCATTAATGAAGTCCATGGAAACACTCTCCCAAGGTCGGCTTGGAATAGGGAGAGGTTCCAATGTACCCGCCACCTTCTTCCTTTCAATCTTGTCCTGCTGGCACACCAAACAAGTGCGCACATACAGCTCCACATCTGCTTCCATGTGGGGCCAATAATAACTTTCTGCTAGCAAGGCAAGAGTCCGTTGCTGCCCTGGATGTCCTGCCCATAGAGCATCATGAGCTTCTTTCAGCAACATCTGTCGAAGTCCGCCTGACTTCGGAACATAGGGTCTCCTACCTTTGGCGTAGAGAACACCATCCTCTACCCAAAATCGCCGAGTCACCCCTTCGTGAACCTGCTTCAGCAATAAGCTGGTCACTGGATCATCTTTAGTCTGATCCTGAATTCTCTGCAGTATGTCTCTTGCAATCTGGCTAAGTGCAGCAACTGTCCCATCATCAACTGGGATTCGACTAAGAGCATCAGCAACCTGATTTGCACTGCCAGGCTTGTACTGCAACGTGAAATGAAACTGGGCAAGAAAGTCCTGCCATCTTGCTTGTTTTGGTGTCAGCTTCTTCATGGAATTGAAGCAGCTGGTAGCCACATTATCTGTCAGTACAAGGAAATGCTTCCCCAACAAGTAGTGCCTCCATGCGTTGATGCAGTGAATGACTGTTGTCATCTCCTTCTCATGTACTGAATACCGCCTCTCGGTATCATTCAGCTTCCTACTTTCAAATGCCACTGGATGCCCATTCTGCACCAGCACCCCTCCAAGAGCAAAGTCTGATGCGTCTGTATGGACTTCAAAGGGCAAAAAAAAATCAGGTAAGCGTAAAATTGGGCTAGACGTCACCACCACCTTCAATCGATCGAATGCCTCCTGGCATTCGTAGGACCAGTTCCATGTCCTATCCTTCCTTAGAAGATTAGTTAGCACCGCGACCTTCTTTGAATAATTCTTCACAAATTTTCGATAATAGTTTGCCAAACCAAGGAAAGAACGCAGTTCAGTAACCTTAGTAGGGACAGGCCAATCTGCAATGGCCTCAACTTTTTTCGGGTCCATCTTCACCACACCCACAGAAATAATATGCCCTGGGAATGAAATTTCCTTCTGGGCAAACTCACATTTTTCTGGTTTCAGATACAACTGGGCTTTCCTTAACTTTGTCAAGGCCAGCCTAAGATGCTCAACATGCTCCTCAAGAGTCTGGCTATAAACAACTATGTCATCCAAATAAATCACCATGAAGCGGTCCAAATATTCCCGAAATACATTGGTCATCAAGTTACAGAATGTAGCAGGGGCATTGGTTAAGCCGAAAGGCATAACTAAAAACTCATATGACCCGTACCTTGTCACACAAGCAGTCTTCGCCTCATCTCCCTCTGCAATTCTGACTTGATGATATCCCAGACGCAAATCCATCTTGGTAAAGAAAATTGCCTTTCCCAATCTATCAAATAGTTCGTCGACAAGCGGCACTGGATAGTTGTTCTTGACAGTGACTTTGTTAAGCGCTCTGTAGTCTACACAAAGCCGTAAGGATCCATCCTTCTTTTTCTGAAACAGAACAGGAGCTCCATAGGGTGCCTTGGAAGGTTGAATGAACCCAATGTCCAATAAACCCCCAAGTTGTCTCCTTAGCTCCGCTAATTCTGATGGAGACATTCGATAAGGAGCCTGTGCAGGGATTTTTGCCCCTGGAATTAACTCAATGGCATGGTCAATCTCCCGTCTTGGCGGTAACCTTGTTGGAAATTCTTTAGGTGCCACATCCTTGAACTCAAACAGCAACTGTTGCACTGGTTCAGGGACTTGCAATGCTTTGGACTCCTCTTCCTCAAATAGAACGGCCAAGTATGTTGCCTCCCCCTTTCGCAAGCCATCTTTTACTTGTAAGGCAGACAACATTTCCCTCGAAGACTTGGCCTTAGTGAGGGGAACAAAACAAGGATTGGACATGTCCATCACGAACATCCCATGTAAAGGCGACATAACAGACACCATTGCCTTTGTAAGGAATTGCAGTCCAAGGATTACCTGGAAATCATCGAGAGGGACTGCCATAAAATCACATGTTCCTTGCCAATCACCCACGTTTAGAGGGACTTCTCTTGCGACGCCGCCTACTGGTTTTGCCTCTGAATTAACAGCCTTAATCTGGCTAGAGTCTTTCACCAAAGCCAGACCAAGCCGCTGTACCTCCCGATCAGAAACAAAATTATGGGTTGCACCTGTATCAACCATTGCCTGGACAGTCACATTGTTCAGGCGAATCTGCACAAACATCAACCCCCTCTTTGCCACTGTCTCCTCTTTGCGAATTGCATTAAGAAGTTGTAATGGGTTGACTCGTGTTGGTTCATCAGAACAGTCAGTTTCCTCAGCCATGAGGGCACTGAGCTTTTCCTTCTTGGGGCAATTTCTAGCACGATGAGGGCCATTACAGATAAAACAACCTGAGTCAACACCTCCCTTTGATGAAGAGGCTTTGTCAGTCTATTTTTTTGAATTGCCAAACTTCTCAGCCTTTTTCTTCTGCTTATCCTTCTTAGCGAACTTGGATTTCCCTTTTGACTCCTTCTCTAGAGGATTAGCCTGCGTTTTGTAATCAACCAGTGCGTCTGCTGCGGACATAGCAGCGGGTAAATCCTTCACCCCTTGCCGACGAAGTTCTGCCTGTGCCCAAGTTTGGAGGCCACACATAAAGTTGAACAGCTTGTCTTCCTCTGACATATTTTTAATGTCAAGCATCAGAGACGAGAATTGCTTCATGTACTCCCTCACGGTGCTTGTATGTCGAAGTTTCCTCAATGCATCACGGGCTTGCCAAGCCGTGTTGCTGGGAAGGAATTGCTCCTTCATTTCAGCGGACAGAGACTCCCAAGTAGTAATTGGAGGACGAGATTTGTCCTCAGAACGTGTTCGCCACCATAATTTAGCATCACCGGACAGGTACATGCTAGTGAGATCTACCTTCTCAGCATCCGGAGTGCGGACTGCTTTGAAGTAGTGCCCCATATCCCACAGACAGTTCTCGAGTTCTTTAGCATTTCGACTGCCTATGAAAGGCTTAGGGTCAGACATTTTAGCTTTCTGAGTGCTTTCACTGCCAGAAGCCACAGAGGCATTCTGCAATGCCCTCTTAAGCACTGAAACGTTAGTCTCGAGGGAACTCAATTTTCCCCCCATATCATCGGTCCATGTGGAGATCGTAGCCAACACGTCAACGACTTCATTTTTCACTCGACTGAAGTGATCAGATTCAATCTTTTGAAGCTGTTCATGTGTAACACGCATCTCTTCGAACCACTGATATAGCAACTCAAGTTGCACAGAGAGAGCTACAACATCACCAGACTGTGGAGGACCAACAAGCTCCTCCAAACGTGCCACCCTTTCCCTCAGATCAGCATTCGTTCCGCCAACCATAGTTGATCTGTTGCCAAAACTACGCTCTGATACCAAACTGTCACAGGGTAACTTTCGTTTTTCTTTTGAGGCTACCTGTGAAGGCGTTGCTATTGCAACCAGCCACACTCAAACTCAAGAATAAGGGACAGAAACTCACACAGAAGGCACACACGAATTTACTGGGACAACACTCCCAAACCTTATATATTGAACTCAACAATTTACAAGGACTCTCAAAGCCAGAACACTCTCTGCTTTCCAGAATGCTTAAGCACCCCTATTTATACAAGAGGAAGACAGATGACACCCCCATCTGCCAAGGGGTAGTTACCCACGTTTTTGTTATTCCATAGCATCCTGGGCTAGCAGGCTTGGTCTCTGTGCAACACTTGGCAGACAGTTCCACCACTTTCAGTAACTGCTGTAGAATTGTCATTCATCAGCATGCATCTAGACTGGATTCAGACTGGGGACGTCCAGAACTGCCTCAGCAACTGCCTTGACTGAGTCTTAGCATCATAACTGCCCACATCCTCCTGGTCACATGCATTGAGCAGTCATGTGCCAGTCAAGTGCCCACATTCAGCAGTCAACCTTGCTACACGAACCAATGTGCATGCTGGGTTCAACCCATGCCATGCAATCTGAAGCTCTGCACCCACATTGCTTCAATTGAACCCATCCATGCTGTCATACTCAACCGGGTGGTCTCGTGCTGCCTTGGTTCACCCCAATCTGTCGAACCACTTAGCCGCATCACCTTGATTCCGATTTCTGGCATGCCTTGGTGCAAGGTGCCACCAAGACCGGCCATTTGCACCCAAGTCAATTAGGGTGTGACAAGCTGTCTTTATTTTAAGCATGAATAGCTAAATCTCTTAGTTGGCAAAACCAAGAGGAACCTCCACTTAGGTATACCATTTCAACTCATTCTCCTCCCCTCTTTCAGAGGAACCTCCACATGCTAAAAGGTGATGTTTATAGGTTAAGAAACAACAAGGAAATTTATTGTTTCCTAGGAGAGTGACATAGGTTGTTGTTTCCTAACCTATAACCATCACCTTTTAACATGTATAGTATATGAATAAAGGGGAGTGTCACTCTCCTAGGGATGATGTCAAAAGAAAGGACAACAAAATGGTGGATGAATGAGATTTCAAATGTGAGTATGTGTGAACAAAAGTGCTCCCCAAGCGCAAGGAGACTTTCGCGGATCGTGTTTTACTTGGTGGTATTCCAAGGTCGTTTCCACGGGGAAAGAAGTAAACCGAGGGGAGGTGATTTTGGGAGAAAGAAAGTGTAAAATCTTTGATTGTTGGAAGTTGTTTGGTGAAGTTGTTTTGATGCTAGTAAAATGAGAAACAAATGTTGGCAAATCCAAGAGGCCACTCCAATAGGAATACCGTCTCAACTCGAAACCCTCCTCCAATAGAGCATGAATGAATGATTGATTTGTGGGAAGCTAGGGTAAGATTGGTGAGTATCTAAGCATAAACCGTGACTAGGCCTACGGAATATCAAAGACTCACCAAGTTATCCACCCTCAACCCAGTCAAACCGAACCATTTAACTTTGAAAGAGGGGAGGAGAATGAGTTGAAATGGTATACCCAAGTGGAGGTTCCTCTTGGTTTTCCCAACTATGAGATTTAGCTATTCATGCTTAAAATAAAGACAACAATATGATGAGAAGACATTATGAAAAAATAAAGACTAAAGCTAAGCATAAACGAATTGCATAAATTTAACTTCCGGATAACCACCTCTTACTAAAGATTGGATGAGAAACTACTCACTCTTCATGGCTTGTTAAAACTAGAAAAGTGAGTGATGCTCATCCCTCCAAGTAGAGGAGTTACAAGGTAACACATTTTACACAAGGAGCCGATCTTCGACAAAGAATGAGTGAATCACGTTCCACCCTTCACGGCTTTGGTAAAGCTCTAGAAAAGTGGAAGAGTTTCACTCCTCCAAGGGAAGAAGGAAGCTCAAGCAATGGAAGTAAAAGAAAGCAATAACACAATAAAAGAAAGCAATACTTAAAGTAAAAGAAAGCAATAAATTAAAAGGAAGCAAGAATACAATAAAAGAAAGCAATACTTAAAGAAAGCTATAAGCAATAAGGAAAGCAATAATACTTTTGGAGGGTTTTCCACTACCAAAAGATGAATGCTTTACAAGTCCTAAGGGGTGGTATTTATAGGCAACAAGGGAGGGTGAAAGTCTTGTTAGGTGGCCTTGAATCTTGTTAGGTGGACTTGAAGAGTCTTGTTAGGTGGCTTTGAAAATCTTGTTAGGTGGCTTTAAATCTTGTTAGATGGACTTGAAAATCTTGTTAGGTGGCCTTGAATTCTTGTTAGATGGCCTTGAATTTTTTGATCCCCCTTTGTTTTGAGCTTTGATAATTGGCACCCCTGTAGTTTGTAGCTTTAATGGAATTGGCTCTTCAGTAGTTTGTAGCTTTGATGCACAAAATCCTGAAAAGAACAACAATTAATGCATTATCCTTTATTCACACACTAATTCTAATTTGATTTATTTTGACTAGTTTAACTTTATTCAACTAACACAATTTACCTATTAAATTATGCCTTAATTAGGGTTAATCACTCGGCCCAACTATCCTGAGCCCAAGTTTCATTCATCAATAATGGTATTTGATCAATCCATGCACACACACAAACACCTATCTAATGCAATTTCTTCGTGCACTTGCAATGTAAGGTACCATTACCACACTTATTGGCATGTTCAATATGTAATGGATGCCATATTGTCAATTTCAACATAAATTAACATATCCCATGGAAATTTATATCACAAGGATATAATTCCCATAATTCTTCACAATGTCAATACATCAATAAACACATATCAACAGTTTACCTAGCAACAACACCCAAACATGTTATTTCAAAATCAAGTAATAAACACTCTTTGTTCTGAAGGCATAATGTAAAATACATAGCATGCCCAAATGTTACAATCTTTATAGGAATCATAACCTAGCAATTTCTAAAAACCAATTCAAGCTAGAATTGATTTTACCCAATTTAAATACCCTTTTTGTCAATTTTACAACAATAGGCAAGTGTTAAAAATCTCTAACAACCTACTCATTTCATATAATCACCCTAGATTGAAAATAAATCTAATTAGGGAGAAAACCCTACCTCTTGAAATGTAAAGAATAACCGTAGGAAGCTCTAGAAACTCGCTTCTAGCCCAAAGCCCTAGCTTTCAAAAATCTCATTCCTTGAACTTTGGTAAAACCCGTGCTTTTTAGTGTAGCCGCATAGCCCTCATCGAGAGAAACAACTTTTATACTTGGCTCGAGTTTATTTGAGCGACGAGGAGGCGTAGATCATAGAGAGAAGTTGGATTGCTCTCTTTTTCCATCTCTTCCTCTCCAACCGTGAACCCAATAGATAATAGGGTGAGAAATCTGACTTTTCTTCTCCTTGTTATAGTCTCCAAACACTTGGTCCACAATTTGCCACACGTGCTCCTTTCACGGGTCCTGTTTTGACCCGAAATGACTTAATTTCATCCCGTTTCAAGTTCATAACATTTTTATTTTAATTTATTTTAAATTATTTTTTAAGTTTTATAATTTTATTAAAAATTTCGTTTTTAGGTCATTCGAGACCCTACCACCTCATAAAACACAAAAAATTTTGACTGTCTTGAAATTCGACAAAAAATGACAAGAGAGCTAGATTTTGCGAGATGAATCCAACGGTGAGGTCCGTTTCATCATCCGAGTTCTAGAAAAATTTGAATTTTTAACCCGTACTATAGTGGCAAATTACCAATTTACCCCTTTTTTTTTCCAAAAAGTTCAAATTTACCTAGATTTTACATTCTTTCCCCCTTAAAAAGAATTTCATCTCCGAAATTCACACATAAATGCACATTCAACCACATGCATATGGATAATTGGCACATTCAATAACATGTACCTCCATCCTCGAATAAGAAAGGATAATTGGCACGTATAGTATTCTCATGCTCCCATGTCGCTTCCTCCACACCTCGATTATGCTCCTTTCACTAGCCTCATGGTTTTGCCTCGTAAAACCTGCTTTCGGCTATCCATGATACGCACCGGTCCCTCCTCGAAGGTCCCATCCGCATCAACCATCAACTTACCCTAATCCGTCACATGTGTCAGATCTGGAGTATACTTTCAGAGCATTAAGATATAGAACACCGCGTGAACACTTGATAGATTTGGCAGTAACGCCAACCGGTAAGCAACTATACCAACCCTCTCGAGCAACTTGAAGGGTCTGATAAACCTTGGCGATAGCTGTACTTGCCTTTTGAATCTGACCACTCCTCTCTTAGGTATCACCTTTAGGAAGACATGATCCTCAATCTCAAACTCTAAAGGTCACTATCATTTATCAACATAGCTCTTTTGCCAGCTCTGAGCCATGAGAAGACGCTTGCGTATTAAGTCCAACTTCTCTGAAATGTCTCTAATTAGATTTGGACCCGTTGAGGGTCTCTCTCCCACCTCCATCCAACACACCAGAGAACGAAAAGGCCTTTCATATAGTGCCTCATAGGGTGCCATCTGTATGCTCGCTTAATAACTGTTGTTGTAGGCAAACTCCACCAAAGGTAAATGCTCTTCCTAGCTACCCTTGAGATCTAGAACACATGCCCGCTACATGTCCTCTAAAATTTGGATGGTCCTCTCTGACTGATCGTCCGTCCGGGGATGAAAGGTTGTACTCAAAGTCAACTGTGTCCCCATGGCCCACTGCAAGCTCTCCCAAAAGTGAATCATAAACCTGGGGTTCCGATCCGATACTATAGATATGGGCACCCCATGCAATCGAACTATCTCTTGCACATACAACCTACATAACTCTTCCAATCTGAAGGTCATTTGCACTGCCAAAAAATGTGCTAACTTGGTAAGCTAGTCCACTACCACCTACAACGCGTCATGCCTCTGCGATGTCCGTGGAAAATGAGTTACAAAATCCATCATGAGATGCTCCCACTTCCACTCAGCCACCTCCAAGGGCTGAAACAACCCTGCTGGTCTTTGGTGTTTAGCCTTAACTTGTTGACACGTGAGACATCTACTGACAAAGTCTCCAATGTGACTCTTCATTCCACTCCAATAATACTGGTGACGGAGATCATGACACATTTTTGTGCCGCCAGGATAAACTGTAAAATGGGAGCAATGGAACTCTCTGAGGATCTTCTCTCTCAGATCTGAAGACTGGGGAACTATAATCCTTCCCCTATACCAAAGACTACCATCTGCATGAACGGTCCAGCCCTCGTCACCTATACTTACCAGTATCTGGTCCCTGATGGACAATATCTCCATGTGTTGCCCATAGGACTCAATCACTCTGCTCAGTAGGGAAAGCGTAGCCACTAAAATCCCCAAGGTACCCTGAGACTGATCCCTGTAGTGCAACCCAAAATGTCCTACAGTCTCGAGCATCTGTCACTCCCAGGAAGCCACATTGGCTAAGACTCCTTGTGACTTTTGGCTGAGTGCATCAGCCACCACATTTATTTCACCGGGATGGTAATACAAAGTGAAGTCATAGTACTCGAGGTACTCTATCCACCTATGTTACCTCATGTTGAGGTCCTGCTAAGTGAAGATGTATTTCAGACTTTTATGATTTGAAAATATGTCAAATTGTTTACCATATAAATAGTGGCGCCAAGAGTTCGAGGCAAAGACAATAGCTACCAACTCCATGTTATGCGTGGGGTAGTTTTGCTCGTGGCTCTTCAACTGTTGAGAATCGTAAGCTACTACCCTTCCGGACTACATCAAAACACAATCAAGTCCATCCTTGGAGGCATGAAGGTACACTGTGTACCTCTGTTCCCTCTCTGGAACAATCAGAATAGGGGTTGAAGTAAGCCTCCTCTTTAACTCCTGGAATGCCTTCTCACATGAATCATTCCACTAAAACTTGACCTCTTTCTGGATCAACCTGATCATAGATGCAGCTAATCGAGAAAAGTCCTCAATGAACCTCCAGTAGTATCTTGCCAATCCCAAGAAGCTGTGTATCTCGAAGATTGACTTCGGTCTCTCCCAACTTGTAACTGCCTCAGCCTTTTTTGAGTCCATCGATATACCCAAAGCCAACACCACATGTCCTAAAAACTTCACCTCCATCAGCCAAAATTCACACTTGTTGAACTTGGTGTATAACTGATGGTCCCTCAAGGTCTGTAGGACAACCCTCAAGTAACCCTCATGCTCCTCCTCAGACTTGGAGTAAATCAAAATGTCATCAACGAAGACCATGAAAAAGTGATCTAGGTAGGGTTGGAACACCATATGCATGAGATCCATGAATACTGTTGGGGCATTCGTAAATTCAAAAGGCATAGTCGTGAACTCGAAATGCCCGTATCGCGTTCTGAACGCCGTCTTAGTGATATCTGCCTCCCTAATCCTCAAACTGATGGTAGCCTGTGTGGAGGACTATTTAGGAGTAGACTCGCGCTCCCCTCAGCTGATCAAATAAATCATTAGTCCTCGGCAAAGGGTACCTATTCTTGATAGTGACCCAGTTCAACTGCTGATAGTCTATACACAACCGAAGGTCTTGTGTTCTTGGCAAATAATACTAGAGTGCTCCAAGGTGAAGTACTCGGTCTAATAAAGCCCTTGTCCAATAATTTTTGTAATTGGACCTTGATTTCTTGCAACTCAATTGGCACCATCCTATGTGAAGTCATAGAAATAGGAGATGTACCTGGATACAACTCAATGCTGAAGTCTACATCCCTATGCAGAGGTAATGCCAGTAACTCTTTCAAAAAAATGTCCTTGTACTCACAAACAGAGGTAGACCTAACTCCTGTCCTGCCTTGTCCTCCAGAGTAAGGCAAGTAAGCCAACCCATTGACTGCCCATGCCATTGACATTCATACAAGGCTTGGGGCAAAATATCGTGTTTTTCCCCCTGAAACTTGAAACAAACATTGTCCATTGTGTTGGCAGTAACCCTCTTTCGATCACAGTTGATGACAACCCGGTGTGCCGTCAACCAGTTCATCCCAAGGATGACATCAAACTTTGACATATCTATAACCCTAAGGTCCACGGTGAGTAGAATCCTTGAGATCTCTAACTCACAAGCTTGACATATCTGATCAACATTCACCCTAACTCCTAGGGGAAACTCACATGCAAAGGTTCCTCAAAGGTCTCAACCTCTAGGCTCAAATCTCTCACACAAGATGTAGAAATGAATGAATGCGATGTACTAGAGTCAAATAACACCATAGCCCATAAGTGAGAGAGTAGAAACATACCCTGAATGACTGACTGATCCACTGGCTCAGTTTAAGGTGTGATGGCCTAGACACGCCCCTGGGTCCAGGAAGTCCTGGCCTGCATGTCCTATCCTCGGCCTCAGCCCATGCCTTGACCCATCTGGCCCGAATGTGGGATCCCTGTCCATGAAGTGGTAGGGGCTTGAGGAGTACCTTGGAATTGGTACTAATTTCCTTGACCCATGGTGGGATAGGGAGGAATGTAGTGTGTTTGTGATGGCCCCACTGATGATTGGGATTGAGATGTCCCATAGCTCTAGGATCCCTACCTTTGAGGACAATCCAGCTTTACGTAACCCAACGATGGCAATGATAACAAGTCCTCTAACCTGCCTGATACTAGGTCCTTAAGTTTCCTCTACCTTGGGAGGATCGACCTTGGCCTTGACCTTGATTTTCGCGGCCCTGTCCTTGTAGAGTAGAAGTCCTCTACTTCTTCTCCGAACTAGAAGAAGAGGATTGACCCTCCTTCTTGTCCTTATCATTTGACTCCCAGATATTCCTTACATGGTCGACCTCTCTCTCAATGGCCATAGCCATCTGGACCACAATCTTCCCCCAAATGGATAATTTCAAACCATCCTCAAACCTCCTTAATTTAGCTATGTCTATGGCCACGTAGTCATTGACAAAACAGGCTAATTCCATGAACTTAGCCACGCATTCCATCATTGTCATTGTACCTTGTTTCAAATCCAAGAATTCCAGGCTTTCGCATGTTGAACTATCGATGGAAAGTACTTGCTTATGAAGAGCCCTCGGAACTCTCCCTATGTCATCACCTCTAAGTTTTTTGAGGCCTTTGCCTAATCCCACCACAGATGGGTTTTTCCTTCTAGCTGGAATGTAGCTAGCCTTATCTTAGTGGCGTCGAAGGTTATATCCATAGTCTCTAAGATTTTGTCGACTTGCTAGAACTAATGGTCACCCACCATCAGATCCGCCCCTCCCATAAAAGTCGGAGACTTGTGTGTCTTGAACTTTTGGAGCTTATTTGAGCCTCCTTGGCCCACGTTGGAGCTAGCCTGAGCAAAGGTAGTCGCCATTGTGCTAATTGCCACTATAAATGCTTATTGGACAAAGGTCGATGGTGGTTGGTTGTTGTTCTGCCCACCGCCGCGACCGCGCCCTCTTCCTCTATTTGCCATCTACACACATGTCAAATAGTAATAGAACATTTACTTAGTATCCCAAGGTAGGGATCAAGTTCAAACTTTGAGATTTCCCTTATTATCTCACTAGTAGAGCATATGCCACCCACTAGTAGACATCTACATCCTAAACCATCCTCTTCATTCTTTTTCTAACCCCCAAGGTTATGTTCTCTCACCCTAGTAACTCTTTTCCACATACATTTTACCATGCATATAAGTCACATAACATATAGTACATAACATGAAATGCATAACGAATGCAATGGTCTAGACCCATGCCCTATCAATCCTTAGTTAAATCGTATACCTAAACTTTGATACCAAGTTGTAATGCCCTTAAAATTAGGGGTCCTTTACCAACCGTTGACCACCAGTTAATCCGCGAAAGTACTCGTGACTGTCGCATCACCTAACATCACATCAACACCAACCCCTTAACCGGGATTGTACCCACCCATCCATGGTCATTTACACATTAATTTGTTGTCACTAAGAACAACTTTGATCGAAATAAACAATGCAAGAGCTTGGAAAAGTATTTCAAAATTTAAAGTTTTGAGAAAACCTACCGGTAGGAGTGATCACAAATCTACCGGCAGGAACTGGCTACTGGAATTTTCCTACCGTAGAACTACCGATGTTCTACTGGTACGTTTGCTCAAAATCCACAAGTATGTTTTGCACAGAATTGCTTGTTTCACCTGTTTTTGATTTTCAATTACTTCCAATCCATCCCAAAACCATCAAATACATGTCTAATGAAGTTCTTCCCATAAAACATGTTCCATACGAGTTCAACTACAAACATTTCATATATTTACATTTCAAAAATCAGCTTTTCATAAAAGTTTTACAAAAACATGATTTGAAAGCCACATGTCAGCTTTTCTTCATCCTTGAGGCTCAAAATGTGCACCATCCCTCGATGTGAATCCCGCACCTGAAATATTTTTCAATAAAGGGTAAGCCACGCTCAATAGGGTATTTCCCAAAGAGGCTACTCTCCAACCCAGATGCATATGAAATGTTCACATATAACAATTCAACAATCCTCAACATCCTAAGTAAGAATATGCATTCAATGTTGGAATTTACAATGCTATGCCCTAAAATGAAATGAGACTCACTCACGCACATCAATCTGAGCCCTTACCGGCTCCTATAACACATGTTATGCCAATGTGTAAGAATCTGTCATTTATGTGACACATCAAATGACATTTATGAATCCAGGGTATTTCTTGGGGTGGGTATTCATAGATTTACACTAAGCGTCACCCAACCCATACGGAATTCATGAACTTCCACCAAGGGTTCCCCGTACACCCACACACTTTATAGACTGAACCAAGGGAATGCGTATCCCAATCACTGGGTCTTACACCCGAGGGATCTTTAAGCCCTTCTTGCTAACATCGACCCAATTTTCAACACAAACCATGCGACTCAATCTAGACTCGGCCCAACTATCCCGAGCCTATTTATCATTCACCAAGAGTGGTATTTGATCAATCCATGCACACCTACCCACCGAATGTGATGTCTTCGTGCACTTGCAATGTAAGGTACCATTGCCACACTTATTGGCATGTTCAATATGTAATGGATGTCATATGATCAATTTCAATATAAATCAACATATCCCATGATAATTTATATAACAAGCATATAATTCTCATAATTCTTCACAATGTCAATACATCAATAAACACATATCCACATTTTACATAGCAATAACACCCAAGCATGTTATCACAAAATAAGCAAAACACACTTTATTCTCAAGGCATACTGTAAAATAAATTGCATGCTCAAATGTCACAATCTTTCTAGGAATCACAACCTAGCAATTTATAGTAACCAATTCAAGTTAGAATTAATTTTAGTCAATTTCAATACCCATTTCGTCAATTTTACAACAATAGGCAAGTGTTAAAAATCTCCAACAACCTATCAATTTCATACAATCACCCTAGGTTGAAAATAAACCTAATTAGTGCGAAAACCCTACCTCTTGAAGTGTAAAGAATAGCCGTAGGAAGCTCCAAGAACTCACTTCTAGCCCAAAGCCCTAGCTTGCAAAAATCTCGTTCCTTAAACTTAGGTAAAATCCGCGCTTTTTGGTATAGCCGCGTAGCCCTCGTCGAGAGAAACAATTTTAATACTTGGCTCGAGTTGATTTGAGCGACGAGGAGGCGTAGATCGTAGAAATAAGTTGTATTTCTCTCTTTTTCCCTCTCTTCGTCTCCAATCGTGAACCCAATAGAGAATAGGGAAGAAATCTGAATTTTCTTCCCCTTTTTATAGTTTCCAAACATTTGGTCCACAATTTGCCACATGTGCTCCTTTCTCGGGTTCGATTTTGACCAAAAATGACTTAATTTCATCCCGTTTCAAGTTCAAAATATTTTTATTTTAATTTACTTTAAATAATTTTTGAGTTTTAAAAGTTTATTTTTGGGTCATCTAAGACCCGATCACTTCGTAAAACATAAAAAATTTTGACTGTCTTGAAATTTGACGAAAATTGACAGAAGAGCTAGATTTTGCGAGACGAATTCAACGTTGAGGTCCGTTTTGTCATCTGAGTTCTAGAAAATTTTGGGTTTTCAACTCGTAATGTAGTAACAAATTATCGATTTGCCATTTTTTCCTAAAAGGTTCAAATTTACCTGGGAGCTACATTCACTAAAACACGTGTCCAAACGCGTACACCAAATGATTCAAATTCAGAAGGCGCGTCTGGACGGTAGAGCCCTTGCATCCAGACGCGGGTGAAAAATTATAAAAATGAGTATCCTAAACCTTTTTTTTTACATTCTCTCCTCAACTAGCTTAGATCAAATACCTTTCCCGCTTATTTCAAAAATCTCACCTCCTTCCTACTCCATGTTACCTCCATGAGTTTTAACATCCAAGAGACCTTGTGCCGGGACACAGGAGACTCAAGACAAAGACCTCACTTTTAACCTCTTTCGCTTTGAGACTTTAGAGGCTCGGGTGAGATTTTTCCAGTATTACGCAACTAAACCTTTTGTGTGCTAGAGACAAATAGAGTACGAGGATTTTACGAGACTGGGGGTCTGGGACATTATTTGTTCTAGGAGGTAGGCTGGCTTTATGGGCCGAGAGTGGCCACACATACTTGTTCTAGTGTGCGAGTCTTACGGCAATGCAGATTGTTGTCCGAATTTGATATTGACAATTTACGTGCAAGTATACATGATCAACAAGTAATAAAGTGATAAGTAGAGTATCGTTCCCACTGAGAAATATTGCTAATAACTTTCAAGTATTAACTTTATATCAATTCGATTTTATTTAAACAATTTGAATTAAACTATGAATTCACTAGCCAAAAACTAAACCTAAATTTAATAATCAAAAGTTGAATTTACTGGATAAAAGAAGTTAAGATTACAATTTCCCCTAATGCTTCGTATAAACCTTTTTAACTCTCTTTCTTGTTAATTGATCAGAATAAGTTGTTAACTGAGAACTCAAAGTTATTTATCAAACCTCTTCCAAAAATCTAACCTTTAGGCTCCAAGTTGACCTTGTTTCCTCCCAAATGATCATGATTCCTTCCAAACTATCATCCCTATGAAATAACATCAAAACACACAAAATAAATAAAAAGGAACATAAAATAATTGAAAACTTGCAATTTCATCAAACCAAAAATACTCAATTCATAGGTATAAAACCCACTCATCAAATACCCCCAAACTTAAATCCTTGCTTGTCCTCAAGCAAAATACTAAGAACAAAATCTATAAAATTAATCAACCAACTACTCAAATACTGGATCAATATAATCTGAATAATGGCCCCAAAGTTCTACAAATAATAATTCATGGAAAACTTCAAAACATTGCAAATATTATCAATTTAACATACTTCTTAATTTTACCTCTGGTCATGACCCTTTAAATACAAGGACATATCTGGACTATCAAGACTAGTCAGTCATCACCCAAATACATTTACGTAATCAAATGCTTCATAGGAGATACTCAATGTCAACTCTATAAACTTACATTTCACATCAACCTCTACTCATTCAGGCAAACAAATAAATAGAAGGACCAAAGAAATTTTTTTTTCTTCTCACTTTTTTTCTCTTTTGGTGAGTGAATTTTATGCTCCATCTCATCTCCTATTGAGCGAGTGCATTTTACTCTCCATCTCGCATTTTCTTGAACGAGTGCGTTTTACGCTCCATCTCTACTCACCACATGCCCCTTTCTTTTTTTCTTGTTTTCCTATTTTTTTTTCTAACTCATGAAGGATCACATTAAAATAATTTTCCAAAAACACTTTTGTTTATCTTATATTTTTTTTTATATACTAACCCATCATAACCAATAAACACTCCCAAACTTATATGAATACCTCAATTCGCTTTGAATAATGCTTAAATAAGTTTTCTAAAGTTTCATTGATATCTCCCACAAGCATTTAACCAAGTAAATTCTCTAAATAATAACTAACCAAAAAGATGGATATGTGCTCATAAATGAAAAGATCACAAACAGTGTAAAACCAGCTAGTATGTCAAACTACAGACTCAACATATTCATCATTTCCCTTGAATTAACAATTAATCTCATTCATCATTGGCCATGATCAAATTCAATCAACCCATTGCTCAAGTTGTATTAAAACATGTTATTTAAAGTGCAAAACATGCTATATAAAATGCATACTTAATAATTCAAATGCAAACAAGAAAACACCCTCAAACTTAAACTCAACATTATCCTCAATGTGTAAAGTAGGAAAAATTAAGACAGAGGACTTCCCTGAAACTTCGCTAGTCGGCATCGTCGTCTGTTGAGTTGGGAGTGTATTCGGGAAACATAGGTGGACTTTTCTTGGCTTCTAGTAAGGCTTTGTGTGTGCTCCAACTTTATATTCAATCCTTGGGACCTGCAAGCAATTGGCATACCAATTAAAATGCACTAACTAACTAACTACATTATTTTTTTTATAAGAAACAAAAAATAAAATAAAATAAAACTTACAACTAAAAATTGGGTTGCCTCCCAATTAGAGCTTGTTTTATAGTCTTCAGCCTGACTACTTCCTGTTTCATCCCAGGTCGACAAAGGTAATCGAGGTCTTTTCACGATCAATGTCGCCCAATAGTGCTTCAATCTCTGCCCATTCTCATTGAAATTTCTCTTTGAATTAGCTTCCTCAACTTTTGACTGCTCCATGTAGGAACACCTGCTCTTTATATAGCTTGGCGTTCTCAAGAGGATCTGAAATACAACTTCCTACGAATACCCCATTCACTATCTTTTCACAAATCAACCCGAAATATTCTTTCGCTTTCTTTGAAAATTTCATAGCTGAAAATACATTGAATGTAACCTCTTGATCTTGGACTCGCATAGTTAGCTCACCTTTCTATACATCAATGAGTGTTCTCCCTATTGCTAAGAATGGTTCGCCCAAGAATAATAGGTATTTCCCTGTCTTCCTCAAAATCTAAGACTATGAAATCAGCTGAAAATGAACTTACCACTTTAACTAGAACGTCCTCAACTATGCCCCTTGGATAAGTGAGTGATCTATCTGCAAGC
>CAUOFW020005033.1:0-28750 GCA_963454935.2 Ilex paraguariensis
ATAATATATATATATGTTAGAGTCTAACAAAGTAATAGGTGATAGTCATTCATTAGACATATATAATTTTTTATTATTAATGTTCCATGTGGTGTGTTTAAATTCATAGGGAATGACCACGGTTTCATACCTTAGCGAAAGCTATAATATTTGATAGAAAAGTTATAATGATACCTCATACCATGTCATGATTTATCATTAAAAAATTATAATTTTTAGAGGCCAAGATACCTTATATGAAGAAGTTACAATTGATTTGGATAATTCATAACCAATCATAACATTTAATGATTTTATATAATTTTTGAGGATTTAAAATGGTTTTTTTTTAAGTAGATAATAGGTATAGACGATGGTTTGAAATATATGTATTTATTTATGTTTATATCTCTTAATATTTGTATATGTCTTATTATCTATTATATACCATTTGTGTGGTGGTGGTGGTGGTGATTCTTTGGCAACATCTATGGTGCTAGTGGGTTGATGGTCCTAATCAATTCTATTGATCACTACCATTCAAATTCAAAACTCAACAACAGAACAAGATTGTGCTGTGATGAATAATTACACGAATGGTATGCACATGATGGATTATCAACAACATTTATTTAGTAGGAAATGAAAAAAATTACTGATTTAACAATTATTAACATAATTTATTGATTTAATAATACGACAGTTAATATGATGTAACTATATTAATAATTATACCTATTAGACTTTATCATTGAGACAATATCACTTTTAAAAATTAAATTAAAAAATTATTTTAGATTTTTAAGAAGAATTATCCCCTAAATGCCTTAGATGGTGTCTTATGAAGAATTATCTCCACTCAATCTTATCTTATTCTTAAATCTGCCCAATCAATAATTTCCTCATGCACTCAAATATGCGATTCCAAATTCTCAATTAAGTAAATTTAACTAATATATAGTTAATTGAATACCTTTAACATGTTTTCCATAAAATCATTCTAAAGTTCCTCTCTCTCTCTCTCTCTCTCTCTCTCTCTCTGTGATGTTAATTTGTATATATTGTGAATCATCATAGAACATATAAACAAACAATAGACATTTCCAAAAGTATCATCAACTAAGACCATGTCAAGGTAGTAACATACAACTTTTAAATTTCAACTTAGGGCAGTGATTGCTAGTTTATGAAGCTGAGTTAGTTAGTGGTGTTTATAAACGTGTTGAAATTTTCAATTCAAATGTCTCTTTCACCCAATTCAAAAAAAGATCACTATAGAAATGTCAGCTACGTGTTATACCTTTTATTGTTGACTAACTCAATATTCAACCATCTAACCTTTGATAATATGTGAATTTAAAGTACTATATAAATAGCTGATAATACCTAAGGTTTTTCCTCACAAAACATACAACAGAAATAACGATGATGACAACCCCAAGGGCTTCTTTGCTTTCACTTTGTCTTGTTTTTCTCTTCTCCTTGTTATGGGCAGCTTCAGCTCATTCCAATAAAGCTTTCCTTCAATGCCTTTCCCATCCTTCTAAAAAATCCACCTCAATCTCCCAGGTCGTTTACACTCCAAACAACTCTTCATACTTGTCTGTCCTAGATTTTTCCATTCAAAACCTAAGATTTACTTCACCCAGCATCCCACGACCTTTGGCCATAATCACCCCTTTGCATGAGTCTCACATTCAAAGAGTTATATACTGTTCTCGAAAATATGGCATACAGATAAGAGTTCGAAGTGGAGGACATGACTATGAGGGCCTATCTTATGTTTCCCCGTACCATTCATCATCATTGATATGAAAAATATGCGATCAGTCACTGTTAATACAGACGACAACACGGCCTTGATTCAAGCTGGTGCGACTCTTGGTGAACTTTACTATAATATTGTGAATAAGAGTAGCACACTTGCATTTCCAGGAGGTATTTGCCCTTCCGTGGGTGCTGGTGGACATATAAGTGGGGGAGGGTACGGTATTCTGTTACGTAAATTTGGTATTGCTGTTGATCATGTAATTGACGCTCGGTTGGTTGATGTCAATGGTAGAATTCTTGATAGAGAATCAATGGGAGAGGACCTCTTTTGGGCCATTAGAGGAGGTGGAGGTGCGAGTTTTGGTGTTATCTTGGAATGGAAACTAAGTTTAGTTACTGTTCCAAAAACTGTTACTATTTTCACAGTAAGTAGGACGTTGGAACAAAATGCAACCAAGCTTGTGCATCGGTGGCAATACATTGCAGACAAGATTGATGAAAATCTTTTCATCAGAGTAGTGGCAAGGAATGTGAATTCTAGTGAAGATGGAAAGAAAACAATAGAAGTTTCGTTCTTTTCATTGTTCCTTGGTGAAGTTGATAAATTACTTTCTTTGATGGAGGAAGAATTTCCAGAATTGGGTTTGGTGAGGGAAGATTGTTCCGAAGTGAGTTGGATAGACTCTGTTCTCTTTTTCTATGGTGTTAAACTAAAATCATTGGATGATTTGCTAAACAGGGCTTATCCATACAGAAGCAATTACAAAATAAAGTCGGACTATGTGAAGGAACCTATTCCAGAAAGTGCGTTCGAAGGAATATGGGAAAGGTACTCTGAAGTAAAGGATGGAGATACTGTGCTTGTGTTGACTCCTTATGGTGGAAAAATGAGTGAGATTGCAGACTTTGAAACACCTTTCCCCCATAGAGGTGGGAACATTTACAAAATTGAATATCAGGTGGGTTGGGAAGACCAAGGGATAGCGGTTTCAGAAAGACATATCAATTGGACTAGAATGCTTTATGAATATATGACTCCCTATGTTTCCAAGAATCCGAGACAAGCATATATCAATTATAGGGATCTTGATATAGGAGTCAATAATGAAGGGAACACAAGTTATGCACAAGCAAGCATTTGGGGTGCTAAATATTTTCAGAATAACTTCAATCGATTGGTATATGTGAAGACCTTGGTTGATCCTGGCAATTTTTTCAGAGACGAGCAAAGCATTCCACCTCTCTCCCCATGGTTGGTAGAGAGAATTGGCCACCCTTTTCCTGAAAGAAGAGATTACCAATAAAATTTCCAATTTCTATTAGTTGACCAAAATTGAGAAACTCAAAATCCGAGTGGACACAAAGTCCTTTATTAGATTGTACTGACCTGCACCTCTTTTGCAGTTGATAAAATGTTATTGCTCTTGTTGAATTCAATTGTACTGTTATTGTTGCTAAGGGTCTAGATTGTAATTTGATTCTTTCATTTTTTTTATGAACAAATATAAAAGGATGCATACAAATTGTGAACATATTTTATTCAACACCATACTGTAGTCGTAAGAACATCTAAATTGTAATTTGCTGTGACATATCTGGAACAATATTGGGCAACCACTGAATCTTCTCGGCAAACCCCACAACCCGATATCTTGGCTTTGAGAATTCGTGGTTTTCTCCTTCAATGGGAATGCTGAAGATCAATTTTGATAGTTCAACTTTTGAAGCAACTAGTTGTTCAGGTATTGGGATAATCATTAGAGATTGTAATGGAAGATTTATTATGGGGTTTAATCAGAAAATCAAGGGCTTAGTGAAGGCTGATCATGTTGTGGCTATGGCGGCCGCTAAAGCAGTGAAATTAGCAGCGAAGTTAGGATATGGTAAGGTGGTTTTGGAGGGTGATTCGGAAGTAGTAATTGACGCCATTCGAAAAGTTACAACGGACATGTCAGAAATTGGAAAATTTATAAATCAGATTAACCAACATGTGAATGAGTATATTTTCGTATAAGTTGTGTGATATAGGAGGTAGAACTAAAATGTGAAAATTGAGATGAGTTAAGTTATTAATTGAGTGAGTATAAAACGGGATAAACATAGGTATTAGTAGGGTGAGTATACAATGAATAAACTTAGTAGTTTTATGATTTGATATATCCTTCTTGTTTTTTGAGATTAAAAGTACTATTAGTTTTTATGTTTAATAAGTTCCGCTACTATATTTTTTTATATTGGTAGTATCACTTATTCCCTAATTTTTTTTTTGTATAGTTGATCTTAGGAAAGATATTTTTAATTTTAATTATAAACAATCATGATCTACTGATTTTAATTTTTCAAGTTTTGTAAAAAATTAAAAAAAAAAATTGGTATATTTTTTATAATAAAAATAAAAATAACTCATAACAAAAAAAATGGTATATTTTTTTGATTTGCCCTATAACGATACACTTCAAATTTTGAGGCAATCTTGGAATATGGGGCCAAAAACCCAAGCTTTGTGTTTGGGCTGGCTCTTTAGAAAATGAATAAACTAGCTCCATCCTGATTTTAAAAGAGCAATGCTATTGTAACCTAATTTATTGACCTAATTCACTATGATCTTTGGATTGACTATGAGCTCCATCAAACATTAGAATTTGGTGTTAATCCAATAGTTCCAATGAAACCGCGTTATTAGGTCAGCAAATTATGTCAGATTTTTAGGTCCAAATAATATTTTCCATTCTAAAAATATTATCTCTGTTCTTTTGTATTTTTATTGGAAAATTGGAGGCCGTCCCTTTAGAAAATAAATAAATTAGCTTCAACTTATTTGGTGATAAGTCCATCAAAAAAACTTATTTAAAATTAAGTTCATTTTGCTATCCATTATCCAAAATACCCCTAGTAGTTATCTTTAATTAAAACAAATTTGAAAATTAACAACTCCTAAATTTTAAGAGTTTGGCTAACATTCAAATTTTCTCTCTCCCATATATATCTATATCTACTATTTATTTATCTCTCTCATATATGTACACACATATAGTAACATTAAAAAAAATTGTAATATTCAAACACAAATAATAGTACTATTTAAACACAAAAAAAAATAGTAACATTTAAATACAAAACAAAAATAACAACATTGAGTATTAATATTTAAAAAAATAACAATAGAAGCATGCTCAACAAAAACAGTAATATGAAATATTCAAAAATAAAAAAATTGTAACATTCAAAATCAAAAACAATAACATTTAAAAAAAAAAATTAAAATTTTAAGGTATAATATTGGCTTCAGTTATTTTTTGAATTTGAATTTTAAATTTATGTAAAAAAAAATTATTGGCATATCTTCATTAATAATGAATTAAGGGATGATAATTTTCAAGTTAGAAAACTAATTTAAAGTTTCTTTTAATGAAGGGTATTTTGGAGTTTTAAAAAAATAGTAGACTTAACTAGTTATTAATAAAATTAAAAAAAGACTTATTTCCAAATAAGTTTCCTTGATGAACCAAACTCATTATAAGTCCCTTAAGTAGGATTCATCCCCAATTTTAACTATTTTTATTGAGTTGGGGCTGCATTATGTGAGCGACAACTACGGTTATGGTACGAAAGAAGATACCATACCGAAGGTTAAATTTTTTGTCAGTTTAGTCAAAATTTTGGTGTTTAATTGCAATAAAAAAATTAAAATCAGTCCTTAAATGCAAGATTGATACCACAAAAAACCATTTGAAATCAAGTTACACTCTTTTGAGCAGTTATAACTTTTCTAGGTGTTTGAGATCGATTCTTACATTTAGGCTCAATGTTAAAATGGTAGGATCGATTCAAACTAATTGAAAACATTATAATTTGATCCTAAAAAATTATATTTTTTGATATGATACTGAAAAATACTTTTTGAATACCCTAGTTTTATACTAATTTCTGATGGTGGGAAGAAAATCCCAAATATGGTAATTGTATGGGCGGAATATGTTCTTCTTGTATATGATGGTGTTTTTTCCTTGGGTGGATGGGTGCTAGTTATTATTATTTTTTTTGTTCAACAGTCAAGAGAGTCTGAATTAATTTACGCGCAACTCAACTAATCTCCTCCTTGGTCTGATCAAAGATCGTCTATCCATGACGGGACAAGAGTATCCAGCTTTTGACCCAACTTCAGCCAACCATCTCTCCTTCAAATCAACTCCAAAGTGGGTGATTCAAGTGCCTCACCTACTCCTTTTCAATACTACTTTCAATCCCCAACCTTAGTTTTACCAAAAAAAACCCTACCATTTTTACAAAATCTGAGTCAAAGTTGGATCGAAACCCATTTTCTCAGCCGAAAACAAGACCTACAACTTGACTTTTTAACCCCCAAACCTCAATATCTCACAAATCTAACCCCTAAATCAAGTTCGTATACCCAAAACTAGTGTACTCTCAAATCAAACACCACAAATCAATTTCTGGTAGTGATTAGAAGCTTAACTTGTTGGTGGCTGAGCTTGAATTGGCAGAAATCCAAGAACTCCGTTTAACACTTCGATTTTTCAGATGTGTTACTTGATAAATCAATTGATAAAATTCTACAAAATATTTCAAATATACGAGCCAAAACTTTAATTACCTCAAAGATTGATAAAATTTTGATTTCAATATTATAAAAATTATATCAAAATTTGTCTATTTTCGTTTCCTCAAATATTCCAATCATGAGGTTTGCTCCAAAATCAACCTGAAAAATTAATTAAGCAGGAAAATATACAACACAACAAGAAATAATATGCTCAATGGTAACAATAGAAATGATCAAATACCAAATAAATCAATCGATAGACAATTATGGACAACAATATCAATAATTAAATTCGACATGTCACAGCTCAATTACGATCAAACTTAGTCCATACTCGATTCATCTTTGATGAAATGACAAGTAACACTTGGACATATAAATCCATACTCATACGGAATAACCAAAACCCGCAGGGTCATATTCATATATTACAAAAATATATCCCATGTACACTCCGTACATGTACCAATTAATCCTACCAATCAATTATAACAGTGTATATTTTTTGCAACCAGGATACAAACCACGTTGAGCATCCTTCAATAATTTTTCAAAATTTTGAACTTCTTCACTATCAACACCCTCACATGTTTCTCCAACACGAACACCTCCTAAATCATTATCCATGAACATTCCCCTACCAACATCTTCCAACATTTTGGGCATTTCATATCGATCATCATCTTCACTGTCGGTCATATCATCCTCGACACTATCATTATCACCATCATCATCATTATAATCATCATCATCATCATCTTCTTCAAAGAATTGGGTGACATTCATAGGAACGGGTTCCCCGTGGTGTACCCACGTCGTGTAAGAGGTCATGATCCCTTTCACGTATAAATGATTTTTCACAGTCTCATCATCATGTCATTCTGCATTCATGCAATTCTTACATGAACATCGAATTTTTCCATCTCGACTCGAACGTTCTATGGCAAAATTGACAAAATATTTGATCCCATCAATGTATTTTGAATCCAACCTATTCCTAATTGTCATCCAACTCTTGTCCATAATTGATGGCCTACAAAATCACATATTTATCAATGTTATGTACCAAGCATCATGCAAACTATGCCGTCGACTCCTTCCTATTTTGGTTGGTGGTCCTATCCCATTTAGGAATGCACATTCTATATCATTGGAAGCATCTCTTACCGTTTTCGTACATCTCTAACTGAAATCCGGCAGCATCTCCCCATAGTTCTCCAAGTACACGACATAGATTAGGTGTCGTTGCTACACCCATCTAGTATGTACACAGAGAACAGTGGGATCTGCCACACAGAATATCCAAAAGATGTAACAAGTTAAGTGGTGAGATACTAACTACAATATAGACTTGTGCATTCCCAAACTGTCCGAAATTGGACAATTCAAGAAATCTCCACCGGCAAAGAATACTCTATGGCCGATGTAGATTATTGCACGGGTACTAAGGTTTCATGCAGGCATGCATAGAATTGAAACTTTAATTTATATTAAGGTTGCAATAAATAACCAAAATACATAACTCGCCTATTCCCAAAAATAAAACAAAGCATCAAAGAAACTAGACATATATGATAATACTACTGAAATAAGTCATTGGCTAGCAGATGTAGTCTGTGTATTTAGAATGAGGAAATGCAAACAATTTTTGTTTGTTACTTGTTCTTTTGTTGAAGCAGTATGGAGGAGGGTGCCCGCTTTTATGGGTTTTGGAATAGTTTTAGGGGAGTCTCCAATGTGTAGATGTTTGAGACTGATGAAAGGTTTTAAAGCTCCAACTGTGAGTCATGCTTTGGTGAGGGGAGTCTCTATATTGATTTTTTGGGCTATTTGGAAGGAAAGGTGTAGAAGGAGATTTGAGGGCTTAGAATTGGATGCTTATGCTATTTTTGCACAAGGGGTTAGTGCATTGAGATGGCAGGTTTATATGATCAAGCCTGATAGGATAGATGATCTCAGGAGTAAGGAATTACTTCAGGACCTGAAGGTTGAATGCAAGGCATTGCTGGATGGCTTCAATCTGATTATGCAGCATGGTTTAGAGGGGCATCAGATTTTGATTGAATCTGATTCTCAGGTTTTAGTTCAAATGGTATTTGGTAAGGTAAATACACATCTCAAATGGGTTTTCAACATAACAAAACCCAAATCAAACTTGAGTTCCAATTGCACCAAATCCCAATTCATTTTCACTGTATTTCCAAGAAACAAGTGTTAAAACAAACAAAGATAAAAGCAAATTCTGCACATAAAAGCCCCGAACCATATATATAGAAGTGGGTCAAAACTAAAGGAACTCAAAGGGAAATTTTTTATGTTGAAACCCAGAAAGTCCACTGCCTTAAATTTTTTTTTGCATCCAACAACAAATAAACTTCCAATTTTTTGATCAAGCAAACACATGAAAAACCATCATTCCATTGATTAAAGAATCTTCCTCATCTAATTGCAAAATAAAAAACCCAAATTGAGAGAGATAGGAATTGGACAATGTAACCAAACAGAGGAATTGGACATTGAAAAAGGGGGAGAGAGAGAGGAAAACTCACTGGAGTGTTGGACTAGTGTCGCTACTGGTGGACTGCACTGGACTGAAGTCGACTGCCTGCTGCTAGTTGGATCGCTGCTGCACTGGACTGGAGTCACTATTGCTCGCTGGACTGCACTCGGAATCGCTGGTCGCTAGACTCGCTACTGATCGCTGTCTGGGTATTCTTCGTCGCTGATCGCAATAAATATTAATGATCTTAGAGCATCTCCAACAATGCTATCTAAAACAGCTACTCAAAATATATTTAAAAATTGTATTATCTACTTTTGCTAACCCAAATTGACAGTGACTTGTTTCAATTTTATAACCAAAACCAAATCCAAATATATAAACAAATGAAATTGGTTTCCAATCCACCAAAATCATTATCCCAAACTTTGAATTCGTCTAACACCTCTGGCCCAAACATAGATATCAATCAATTTCTAGTAAGGCAATGAATTGCACAAGCAATGCCAAACGTTTCAAGCTTCTATTGAAATCCACCCAAAACTCACTAGGCACCTGTCCAAACTCAAATTTTGCTCAAAACTCCATCATGAAACACTAGTAGAACAAAACCAAGATGACAGAACAGGTTTTTGCAAAAAATTCCAGACCATATAACACATTTTCAGTAAAAACCAACATACCCAGCAGATCAAGAAACGGTACCAAAAAAACTAATTCCTCTTCAGATAACAAAAATTCGTAGCAAACAACAAAAAAACTGTCAAACATTAAAGGTAGTAGAATTTAACAAATCCACAATAATAATAATAATAATAGTAAATAAAAATATATTTTTTAAACAATAATAATGGAAGTGGTTAATAAATAATTACAAATATTTAACATTTTATTTTTATAATACTAGTTAAATATGTTACTTTTGTGTTGTTCGTGTTACCATACGAACGAGAAAATATAGAAAGTGTCCATTCTTAAATAAATGAGTTGATCGTGTTAATATTTCGTGTTCGCTATCGAGTTATTTTCGAGTTTGTGTTGAATTATAATCGAGTTTGTCTCTTAAAATTCGTGTCAAGTTCGAGTCGTATCGTCGTATTAAGTTAAAAATTGCCACTTCTAGTTACTACGAATGATGAATGGATTTCTTCTTAGTGTGAATTTTATTAGTTATTTTCATGGTATGAATAGTTTATGGATAGTAATGTATTCCAAGGTGATTTTTGGGGTGTTACAAAAGCAATGTACTGAAATTTTTAATTTGATAGTGAATTTCAATATTAAATAAAGTTCATTAGCAATCTAATATAAACAAGAACAATGCTAACATAATTTACATACTTAATTTACTGACCTAATTATTTATAATTATTATATTGATAGTAAGGCCCAATATTTGTTGAGACTCGCTACCAATTCAAATGTTGTGATGGATTAAATTAATAAATTATATCAAAATAATATTATTGTAAAATATTATGTAGAATACTAAACTTAAATATTAATAATATTATTGTATAATATGAAAAAAAATATACATCATAATAAGGATGTTGGGCCATTTTTGGAATTTACCAGTAGGGATACAATTAATGGGTTGTGCATCTATCAATTAATACAAATTTTCTAGCATAAAAAGCGAGAGATGTTGAATATAATATACTGCTATAAATTGACAAAGGGTGATATTTTTATGTCATCTGCTATACGATATTTTTTTATTTTAACTTTAAATGTGGTTATAGTTTATATTCTGTGATGAAAAAAAAACCGTCGCCATAAATTTTGAAAATATTTTTGTGACGTTAATAATAAAACGTAGCAATTTAATATTTTTATTTTATTTTAATTTTTAATGTGGTTGTAATTTATATTTTGCGGCAAAAATAAAACGTCGCAATAAATTTCAAAAATATTTTTGTGACGTAAATAATAAAACGTCGAAATTTAATATTTTTATTTTATTTTAAATTTAAATGTGGTTGTAATTTATATTTTGCGACAAAAATAAAAAGGTCGCAATAAATTTGAAAATATTTTTTGTGACGTACATAATAGAACGTCTCAATTTAATATTTTTATTTTATTTTAATTTAATTTTTGATTATTTATTTCTGCGATATAAAAATTTTCTCGTAAAAATTTTGTCATTTCACGCCATCGCTTTATATATGACTTTATTTTTTTATTTTGACATAATAGAACGTCGCAATTTATTTTTTATATTTTGACTATATATACCTTTTTTATTAAAAAAATATTAAAACACTATATTTTGACTTTATTTTTTATTTTATTTTTGATTATTCATTTTTCTGATCAATAAAAAATATCTGCGACAAAAAAGTATTTGTCGTAAAAAATCTTCAATTCCCGCCATTTCTGGCGCCAAAACAAATTGGGAGGGAATCAAACGTCACCATTAATATTTTAAGTCTAATTTAAAATTACAAAAATTAACTTTTGCGACGAAAATAAAATACATCGTAAAATAATAATTTTATTTAGTCTAAAAATAAAACTTATCGTCTGCGACTAATTTATAAAAATGTCGCTAATTACTATTAATATTTCATTTTACTTTAATAACAAAAATTTATATTCTTTGACGAAAATTTTAAACATCGCCAATTATATATTTTGACTATATTATTAATTTTATTTTTGATTATTTATTTTTGCGATGAATAAAAACTATCTGCGACAAAAAATTATTTGTCATAAAAAATATTCAATTCCCGCCATTTCTGGCGCCCAAAAACAATTGGGAGGGAATCACATTTTCGCCTATTTTTTTAAAAACGTCGCCATTAATATTTTAAGTCTAATTTAAAATTACAAAAATTAACTTCTGCGACAAATTTATAAAAATGTCGCTAATTACTATTAATATTTCATTGTACTTTAATAAGTAAAATTTATATTCTGCGACGAAAATTATAAACGCCACCAATTATATATTTTGATTTTATTTTTTATTATAATTTTAGAATATTTAATTTTGCGACGAATTAAAACTTTTTGTGACAAAAAATTTTTGTCATAAAAACTCTTCAATTCCCGCCATTTCTCGCGCCAAAAAAAATGGGAGGGAATTACCTTTTTGCGACATTTTTTGAAAAACATCGCAAAAAAATTGCCAAAAAAATAAATTTGAGACAAAATTAGGAAATCGTCGCGGATAATACCCTTTTTGCGACAAATTAAAATCCGTCGCAAAAAAAATATTGCGAAAAATGATTTTTGTTGTAGGACTTCTACGGTTATAATGGGGCCTTGGTGAAGGTTTAAGAAACGAAGAACTTAGGGATTCAAAAACGGGTTCTGTTCTATCCATTAGACAATTTCCATGTTCTCATTCACTGAACCTAGTTTTGTATACAACATGAAAACTCATTGCTCTTTCTTTTTTAACTAGCCTTTGGCTTTTTCATTCAATAATTTTGATTTCTTTCTTTTCCACTTTTCATTTCTTTTCCAGAATTTTTATGTTCTTTCATTTTTCAGCATTTCATTTTTCCTTCTTTCTTTCTTTTACCACAATTCGTCACTTATATTAAATAACAATAAATTTAGGGATAACCGAGGTATGATATATGCTTATATGCTGGGCTCAACTATTAATTGAGGTAAAGAAACCATCATGGCTCAATCACAGATACTAGAGATAATGCAATGAAAGAATAGGCTTAAGACTCTAATAAAATTCAAAGATGACCTAAAATCATTTGTAGGAAGTATGAAAAAGTGTTAGTCTTGTTCAAGATATAACCAACTAAATACTCTTATGCTTCTAACCACCACTAGAGTAATGAGATAATTGAAAAACAATGGATTTGAAATGAATCAGGACCATGATATTCGAGCATAGACTACAAGTGTCCAAAGTACAATATGTAACGAATTTGGGTATCACACAATATATATAAACCTCACAGTTCTTAAGAAACAAGTATCATTCAAAGAGACATTTGTTTTTCAAAATTTTTCACTATGTACAACTAACTGCTACAAACTGAAATGAATACAAAAAATAAATAAATAGGAGCAACATAATGGTGTAACCTCACCCCTCAACTTAAAATTTGCATTGTCCTCAATTCAACAATGATAATGCAATGAGTAATATTAAAAGAGTGAGGGAAAGAAAACCCCTGAGCACAACACCAAACTAAATTAACTACAAAACAATAAAAGAACAAATTAGCACAGAGAAATAAAAAATTAATTAAACCAAAAATAAGAAGTTAACTAACAAATATAGTATACAAAAAGAAACAATATATTCAAACAGTTCAACCGGGCTCCACTTGCCAATACCCGACTTCTTTCAGGATTTGCCTTCTCCAAAGAACAGTTCTTGTTGGGAGTTCCTCTCCACACTGTGTAACTCAAGTGAGTTGTTTAAAAAATTAGTATAAAAGATAGCCTCAGATTTGTTAACCTCACATTTAGAATTGATCAGGCATAATGGAAGAGGATCATAATATATATATAAGTTTGAAACTTATCCTCCACACACTCATCTACCAGGTTTATCTCACAAAACACTCCTTTACCACCCGGTTGCTTTGTTAAATGGAAAATATTGAATTCAGAAGTCATATTCCCAAAAGAGCATTTCATCACATCACTCCTGCAATTTATTAGTGCATTGGAAGTTGCAAGGAATGGGCATCCTAAAATGATGGGAATTTGTGTTGCTGGGTTAGCCATCGATGCAGTGTCTAGTATTATAAAATTGACAAGAAAAAAAACCTATCTACCTTAACTAATACATCTTCTACCATCCCCCTCGGTAATTTTACACTCCGATCTGCCAATTGAAGAGTAATTGAAGTAGGTTTTAATACTCTAAAACCTAACTACTTGTAAACCGAGTAAGGTAGTAGATTCACACTTGCACCTAAGTTTAACTATGCTTGTTTGATCCGACAATCCCCAATGATAATTGCAATGGTGGGGCAGCCAAGATCATTATACTTAGGTGGGGTGTTAGTTCGGAGTCAAAAATGCCTTTTTTTGGACCTGCAATTTCCTCTTGATAGTGCAATTTTTTTTAAAAAACTTAGCATATCAAGGCACTTGTTGGATTGCATTAAGAAGAGGAATATTGATTTTGAATTGTTTAAATAGATCAAGGATTTCAGCCTAATTAGCTTTTTTTGCAGGCATTTTCAATCGGTGAGGATAGAGAGAAGGAATAGGACATTCAACCCCTTTAGACCCAACAACCTCGGGTAACTCAATCGACTATCTATCCTTGGTTTTACCCCCGGTCTCTTTTTCTGTAGGCTTAGAGTAATTGGGTGGGATAGTTTTGTCCACTTCTTTACCACTCCGAAGAGTGGTTATCGACTTGAGCTGCCCCTCACTAGGTGCGACACTCAGAATCTCAATCCCATGTTAACCCTTGGGATTTTCTTGGAGTTGCGTAGGAAATTTTTCCTTTTCTTGTTGTATCACCCCCATACTACTGGTCAACTTGGTCATTTGAGACTGGATACCATTCAAAGCTTGGTTGGTCTGATTGTTGATGGTGGTTTGACTTTGAATGAATTGGTAGAGAACATCCTCAATGTTTCTCTTGTGTGGAGGTTGACAAACCCATGTGGATTCGGGTTCTAAACAAACCCTTGTGATGGTGGGTGCAAAGACTGATTGGTAGAAGACTGAACAAGACTAGTAATAGACTGAACTGGGAGGGGCATATGGCATAGAGGTAGAGGGTCGAGCAGCAATGTCGTTTTTCCAACTAAAGTTCGGGTGGCTACGCCAACCTTGATTATATGTATTGGAGTAGGGAGAATTTTTTTTTCCTAGTCTAATTAAAGGCATTCACCTTCTTGTGGAATACCTCTTTGCAAACTGGTAAAGTCGGGCAATCCTTCACGAAACTCTCAACCGATTCACATATGGAGCAAGGATCCTCCTAAGGCACACTTACCATCTCATTCACCTTCTTGGCCTCTAAGTTTTCAACCTTCCTCGACAGATGAGCAATCTTGGCAAACAACTCATCTTACTCTCTCAAAGCGTATTATTCACCCCAAATAGACTGGAATGGATTAGATTAATTTGATCGGTCAGCGGGATCAGAAATATCCCAAGATTGGGTATCCTTTGTTAAACTATCAAAATAGTCTAATGCATTTTTGGGTTCTATACTCAAATGCTCGCCGTTACACATCATGTGGATGAATTAGCAATGAGTTGGTGTGATTCCTTTGTAAAAGAAACTCACCAACTGCCATAGTTAAAAGCCATGATGTGGTACAGTATTTAAGAGATCTTTGAATCCCTCCCAGTAGTCATAGAATTGTTCATTAGATTTTTCAAAAAAAAAAAAATTGAACTTGTTTTTTCAAAACAGTTTTTCTATAAACTGGGAAAAAAATCTTGAGAAATTATTTTTGCAAATCAGCCCAATTAGCTATAGTTCAAGGCTTTAAAGAGTTGAGCCAAGATTTTTCCTTGTCATTTAATGAGAGTGGGAATAATTTAATTCTCGCCACTTCCTCATGCATATTTTGCTCTAGGAATGTGTTAACTACCTCTTCAAATTCCTTGATATGGAGGTAGGGGTTTTCCATATCCACACTATGAAATTGGGTGTAAACATTGCTCCCCAAAAACAATGAGGTTGAACACTTCGTATTCGGGGCATTGTTTTGGATCTTTTGAATTTAAGCTTTTGCATCTACACTTGCCCTACTTAGTTGTCATCCCACCATTGGCCGTGAAGCTCAAGGAGTGTGGCCAATCTTCCACGTGTAATACCTTGATCTATCCTTCATCTTTTCAAATTTGTAAGAAACGGTTGACACGCGATCTCTCCATATCTTTTAATCATTGTAATTTCTCATTCTTTATGCCATTATAATTCGTCCTTATACTTGTTATTTTTCATTGTTCTGACTTTTTCTTCTTCTTCTTGAATGAAGTCTTCTCATACTGTTGCTCTTAAAGTGGCCCTTTTGCAAGGGCAAGCTACTAACTTTACTCTTCATACTTTTAACAGTTCTTTGATTTGTCTTCTTCAGAAATGGCCCTTGGGCCTACTTTCAAAGGTATTCCTCCAGACGAAGTTCGACACATCTACCCCAACTCTCATATGTCTCCATCTATTAACTTCTAAGAGCCCCTTCAATGGGGGAGTTGGCTCAGCATAATCCTATCCGTGCATGCAAGGCCCCTTCCCCTGATCCGATATCATGAGGTGCTCGTGTTAAGGCTGCCAAGAGTACTCTATGGTGTCACCTCGGCATTTATGACGCAATAGCATTATCATGATGCTTATCAACAAATTGCTGCTCTCTTATTTTGGTTCGTGGTGACAATGCCTTTCACTTTCATCTTGGCATGATGAGCCCCATGGTTTATGACATGTCCACTCTTCTCGGCCTTCCTCCATTCAGGACAGAGGCCAATACTCTGCTCATTCATATCGAAGCAAGCAATAGCTTTCCAACTGACAAGCAGAACAAGACAATTACTGCATATTCTCTTTTCATTGCCGCCTACCGCAGCTATGCTGGTTACATGCTACTCAGAGTTGTATTCAATTAACAAGAATTCTCAAGCGCAGGAAAGAGGTATCATTTGTAACTCGGTCGATTGTTGAGGTCGTCACTTCAAGCAAAACAATTGGCTTAAGGGGTGATAAAACAAAAGGAAATAAAAATTCATGATTTTGAGAGTTGGATAACACTTAAATAAAAATAACACTTACCCCAGGGGTATATTCGTTAAACACCCAATTTAATTAACAAATATGTACCTGGATCAATTGAATCGATTAGCAGAATTAATTCGATTGTAGTGATTACAAGAATTACTGGTGCCAAGTCTTAGTTGTCGACGGATAAGTAAGAAGATATACCATTGAAAATCCTCCCTATTAAATTATTCAATTGACCCAAATAACTTGACAATAGACTAGCTATTGTTTTGAGTCAAAATCCCCAATTTACGGATAAGACTTCTTTATTCGATCAAATCGATGAATGACTACTCAAGCCTGACAGAAAGTAAATTGAAAGTGATTGAAGAAAGCATCATTGTAAATTAAAGTAAAATTACAAGAATTACAATTGCAAGAATTGAAATTGCAAGTAATGTAAATACCTCGTATTGAAATAGCAATGGAAAGAAATCGTTCGCAGAAAGTAAACCAACGTAATTGTTGTGCAGAAATTAAAGAGAGCTTGTAAAGTATACAATGGAGAAAAAAAACTAAAAAGAAGAAGAAAACTAAAAACCCTAGGGGAGAGAAGAAGAAGAACGGTGAAACTAATCAATGGAATGGGATCTCTCTCTCTTGCTAGACATGGGTATTTGTGGGGAGTCTTGTGCTGATTTTTTATTTTTCAATCCACCAATCAAGGCCTTTACAATAACCAGCATATTGTCTTTTCAAATTTGTCCTCATAGCAGATTTACATGAACCTACTGGTAGGAAGCAAAAAACAACTTGTCGGTAAAATTGTTCACTGTTTTCCTCCAACTGGTTGCTTTGCTCTTCCACTTGTAGGACTCCCTTCTGTCTTCAACCTACTAATAGAACAATACTCACCTACCAGTAGGAAAACTCTTTAGATTGCACCTACTAGTAGGAGTGATAACTTACTGGTAGAACCTTTTTCTGGCTTCAGTTATACCCATATAAGACCTACCGATAGAAGTGGTCTTTTCCTCAATTTTGCTTGCATTGGCCTTGGCTGCATTCTAGGACCTCTTAGCTCATGCTCCAAATCTTCTTTGGCGTCAAAACATGTGTACTTTCATGATTTTGCACCAATTCAACTACAAACACCCAAAATCACTATAAAATATAAAACTTAATTAACATAAAGGAATTAAGTAACAAGCATAACTGCGATAAATGGTTATGAGGCTTATAATATGCAATATTATGCTCTCATCAGTGGATCTTCTAGACCAAGAACACATTTTTGTTCATGCTTTATTAGCTAAACTAGTTTTTCTACTACACCTCGTGTTACAAAGTTATTACCGAGTACATTCCGTTGGTCGTCAATTTAGCTACGGGAGCTTCATATGATCTTGCTCTTGTAATGCTTACCCAACACTATCGTGAGATTTGGGAAAAAGTGGCTTCAAAGATACATTAGGGTTTGGGTCCCTTTTGGGTGCTTCAATTGTGGCTTCACGCTTATTTTCTAGAGCTTTTCATCCTGCCTACCGACAATGCTTCATTCTCTTATGGTCACCTATTTGCCATGGCCCCTCCAAAGTACAGTCTTTTGTAGACTACTTTTCCTACTTGTATAACTTAAACAATTCACAACCCATTTGGATGTCGTTGGCTTAAAATTGGGGGCCATAATGGTTCCTTTATATGCCTAGGCAAGCCCCTGCTGACACTACTTCTCACCACGTAGATGTATGGTTTTCCTTTCACCACCCCGAGACTTGCATTAAGGCCTAGGGCTGACTTATGGCGCCAATCTCACTACGATGTCAAAGTTTACATGCCTCAACAGTCCACCGGCCAATTTGGCTTAGTGCAGCAGATTCCTTATCCCTTCATTTGTACCCTCAACACTGACCTCACCAATCAACCTAATTTGGCTGATGTAAATGTTTGAGAAGTCAGCCATTACTACTTTTCTGCCCGTTGCTCCATTCGAATAACCTATTTCACCAAGTCATTCGATGTCTTGAAAACTTCCAAGGCTTGGTGGAAACCACACGGCCTCTGTTCTCAACCATCTCCTAGGGTTGGCTCGGTCATGACTTCCCTTTCTACCACTGCTCTTTCCTTGGATGTTGCCCTTGATCCTGTGATCTTTGCAGATTTAGCTTTCTCAATCATTCCCTCTTCTCAAACAAGGCCTTGCTGGATCGACAAGCAATGACATTCTTCCACAACTCTTTCTACATCTGTCTCTCATGCTCAGGTTAACAAGGGACAAGACTTTGAAGATGATGCCCCCTTGTGCATCATGTTTACCAATATAATGACGCTCCTTCATCCATGTCTATTTTTTTAGCACAAAGCCTTTTCAAGATGCAATCTTCAAAAACCTTGAGCTCCTCAGGCTAATGAACATCCCTACCTTTACGGCCTCTTCCATGGCAGCAACTGACTTAGTTTTGTCGACGCCTTCTTTCAACAATATGGTCACTGATGTGGGCAGTGATGTTGAGGTTGTGGACCTTGAAAATTAAGAGGGTCCAACCCATAGGCAAGAACCTCTTGACTCCCCAGCAAGCCATGGTACTCATCTAGCCGCTGAGATAATCCAAGTCGCAGTCCCAACTCAAGTCGTTGCTCCATTCGTGATTGTTACTACTCCACTTAAAGCGGACTTGTCTTCTGTCCTAGCTTCTCTACAGGCCTGCCTTTTTTTTGGACCTTTTTCTTTTCCACATTTAGGGCTAATTTTGAATCGCGAGTTCAAAGATCACCACGAGACAACAATATTGGTTATTACTCGCCACCATGTTGTTATGATATATGAATTGCTACTCCTTTCATTGTTAAATAGGACGACCAAGCGTTGGTACATTTAGCTGTAAAATTTCGTCCATCCTTCAAGAAGTAGGGCCGATGTATCAGAAGCACCAAGATAGCTTTACCGTTGTTTGTGATCAAAGAGAGCATCTAGTCAACTTGAACCAACACATCCAAACTTTCTTGCGTCATTCTAGCTCTTTTAGCTCACTTCTTCAGTAGCTGGTAGAGATAGACCATCAGATTGCCAAGTTAAAGGCTCAGCATGTAGCACTCCAAGAGGAATTTGCATCCTACCGAGAGCATTTGGAAGAAATCAAGGCTGTTGTGGTACATGACGCGACGTATGTGGATAAAGGCTTGACCTCTGCCAAGTTAGCTTCACCGAGTTGTAGGCCGTTAATAGGTCACTATACCAACTAGAAGCTCATTTTTACAATCTTTTGCAATTACTAGAGAAATGATAAATAATAAATAAAGATGGAATTTTTTCCCTTTAACTCTTTACTTATATCTATGTTTTCATTTTCCACTTGACGATTGACATGACTGCAAACTAACTGGCACTAATTGCCATTTACATCATGTTTCTATCATTCGATCCTCGTGCGTGCGTTCAGGCACTTTGACTGCCTTTCAAAGTGACGCTTTATTCTCCTCCTATGAAAATGCCATAAATGTTGGTAGCTTCCAAGGTGAGGCCATTAAAATATTCAAATTCCTTATGGCCTATAAATACCCATGAAGCACTTATATATTTTAGAGCAAACCAAACTTTTTCAAGATGTCCACCTGCTTATGAAGCTCCTTTGTTTTCTCCAAACCTCTTGACCTAGTAGAGAGAAAATTGGAAGATGACTTAGTTAGTCAGTATACCTACATTCTTGTTACCCTTTAGGGAATAATTTGTGGGAAGAGACTGACTTAACCAAAGTCATTGCTTTGTATTTTCGCCTTCATGTCCGCAGTTGGATTTACCAACTTACTTCATGTTTTTCCTTTGGATGACTACCTCTTTTCACCTCTATCCTTGGTTCATTTTGTAGATCCTCATTTTGTGGGTAAGGCATCATGAGTAGATAGCATGAACTTGTTGAAGCTGGAAGAAAATACTATATTTTGTTTCCAGTGCATTTGACAACCATAATCTGTTTTACTCCTCTGATCTTTAGGTTGACCCTAGGATGCCTTTCCTTAACACCCCTTTGGAATGGGGAATTGGAGACTAAGGAAGGATTTTAATTTTGGAAATTTTTTTGATTAGGAGAAGCTCATGTTTAGGGTTCATATTCATCCTCGTGCACCCAAGCTTTCTCCTCCATTTTTGCTCCTTTCTTTGTCTCCGGGGTGCAAGTTGTCATCTTCAAACTAGGACAATAAGCTTCCAGAAACAAGATACTTTCAAACTAGGATGACTTCCACATTGGCCGTCAACTTGCCCTAGGCCACAGGATGTGACCTCCCATTTTAAAGGTCTTGCTCATGTTCTGCGACATCCTAAACCATCAGTCTGTAGGCCTTTAAGAATTTTCTGTTGATGGATCGATTATGATGCTATCCATCCAAATCTCTTAGGTGATAAACGCCACCCATCTTGACCTCGAGGATTTCAAATAGTCCTTTCTAGTTAGTCAAAAACTTGTCAATCCTTTGATCATTAAGCCCTAAAGACAACCTCGCTTTCCAAACCAAGTCTCATATTCTACACATCTTATTTTTGGCCCTTCTATTGTACACACTGGTGGCTCTTAGCTTTTCCACCTTGATGCATTCCAAAGCACGCAACTGCGCTTTCTCTAAATCTTCAAGCTCGATTATCATGACTTCATTGTATTTAGATGGACTTAACTTATGCTAAAAAGCCACTTGAAACGACTTTACGGTAATCTCCCTAGGCAAGACTATGACGTGTTTGTATGCCAAATTGAATGGTGTAACTTCAGTGTTGGATCATTTGGACGTTCTATACGCCCATAGTGCTTCTGGTAGTTTATTATGCCAGCCTCTTGGGTTATCTTCCACCATATTTGTGATGATTCCCTTCATTACTTTGTTGGCACATCTGCTTGGCCATTCCCTTGCGCATAGTATGAGGTTAAGTGGATCATGTTCAAGCCATACTCCTCTGCGAATTTATTAACTTCACTTCCTACAATGATTACTCCTTGATCGGCCATTTTGTTTTGCGGAAGGCCAAATTGGTGCACTATGTTTTCCTGTAACATTTGAATAATGTCTATTTGATTAACCGATCTCATTAGAATGACCACTACCTACTTTGTATAATAATCGGTACCCAAAATGATAAAAGAATATTGTCTTGTGGATGGGGTAAAGATCTTCCCTATTAAATCCATGACCCATACTCTAAACAATCATATGGCTTTATTACAGCCTGCATTTGCATTGCTAATGTCGTCTAGATAGGACGATTTCGTTGGCATGCTTGACAACCTCTTGCATAATCAATACAATCCTTCAAGATATTTGGCCAATAATAGCCATAGCTTCTAATTAGTCATCACATCTTGATGCTAGCTTGATGGATGCCATATATATCTTTGTGGCTCTCGGTCATTACCAGAATGGCCTCTTCTCTACCGTTGCATCTTAACAATAAGTCATCGTGCACCCCTTTATTATACAGTTCCCTATCCATGACTATATAATTAATAGCCCATCTCCAAATAACCTGTTTTACATCCCTATTTGGATGTCTTAGGACCTGCATGATGTCAAACCTTCAATCTTCCTCTTCCTCTTCCTCTTCCACCATTAACTCCTCTAAGTTCATTCTTATGCCTTTTATGGATGGAAAGACCCTCCTTTGAACTCTGATTAGCTGCTCATCCATACCCCGAGTAATGCTCAGACCTGATCCTAGCCAGGTCAAGTTCTTAACATAATTGTTAACTCCTTTGGGACCTCTTACAATATCACCTCGTCAAAGTTGGGCAACAAAGACATTGCAATGGAGTGGAATGGACATACATCCTAACTTTTGCACTGAAAGCTGCTCGTAATTTGGTTAATAACTAATTTGGAGTCGCTGATCACCTCGACTGTTAATGCCCCCATACTTAACACAACCTCAAGCCTGAGAACCAATTCCTCATACTCATCCTGGTTGTTAATGCATATGAATGATAGTCGGGTTTCACGGACTTAGGGAAATTCTATGGCCACCTTGGCCCTTGTGGACTTTCGTGTCTGTGATCCGTCGAACCTTAGTTTTCATGGCGCTAACAACACCACGTGTACTCCTAGGAAAAAAAGCGATTCCCTTGTCTCTTACTCTACTTCTACACAAGGATGGTCTACTAAGAAATCATCCAATGTTTGGCCTTTCAGCACGCCCTACGACTAGTAATTGAAGTGAGAATTCCACTAAGGCCAAAACCACTTATTGATTCAGCCGCTCATAATTGGCCTAATTTACTCTTACTTAATAAAATCAATTTGTGCAAAAATATACACTAAAGCTAAAATCATATAAATTCTTAGCTTTTATGATGCAAAGTACAATGCTGAGCAAAGCTTCTCGATTGTCTTATAATGCTGCTCGACTGGAGTCAAAATTCTACTAAAATAATAAACGGTATGTTCTTTGCTTGTATTATTATTTTGAGCCAGCAAAACATCCAATGGATTCTTGCGCAGCCGATAAGGACAATAGTAATGGCCAACTCTTAATATGTGGCATGAGTCTAGTGGGTTTTTCAAATACTCCTTGATCTGGTGGAAGGCTTCCTAGTTCTGCATTTCCCATCTGAAGTTTTCTACATCCTTTAACTTCAAAAATAGTGAGAATATCTGCACCTTCCCTACGCAGTTGGCGATGGATCGTTGAAGAAAATTAACTTGACTGATCTGGCGTTGAAGCTCCTTCGTTTTCTTCAGAGGCGTGGCCTCTATGATAACATTCACCTTATTTTTGTCTACTTCAATTTCCTTCCTATTTGCTAGAAAGTTCCTTGTTGTGACTTTGAATGCACACTTCAGCGGGTTCATTTTCAGTTGATGGATACGCATCCTTGCAAAAGACCAACCTCTATGTATTGAGTCTTAACTATGATGTCGTAAATGTACACCTTTATGATCTTACTGATCATGTCCTGGAATACGGTGTTCATGGCTCTCTGGTATGTGGCCCTTGAATTCTTTTGCCCAAATGACATAACCCTCCATTCGAATGCCTCAATCAATCCTGGATATCAGAAATTCATTTTGTGTCAATCCTCCTTTGAAATGAAGATCTAATGGTACCTTCTGTTGATGTCCAGGAATGGCCTAATCACGTTGATGGCCACCGCATCCACAAGTTGATCGGCGAGTGGCATGATATATTCATATTTGGGAGTTGCAACGTTAAGGTTATGGTAATCGCAACAAACCATGATCTTGTGGGTCTTTTTCTTAACTGGTACAACGTTGGACATCCATTCTATGTACCATGCCACTTGGATGCATTTGGTCTATTGGAGACACCCAATCTCCTACTTTAACAACAAAGTTATTGATAAGAGCATAATATTGCATATTATGGGTCCCATATCATCCATCTTAACTATTTTAGTTACTTAAGTCATTTGTTTTAGTTTAGTTTTGTATTTTATGGATGAATTTGGTGTTTGCAGGTGAATGCATGTAAAAACATGGTTTTGAACATCATTTCATGTCATGGAGGAGTTTGGGAATGAGCTAGAAGGTCCACAAGTCTAGCCAAGGCCAATGTGAGCATAATTAAAGAAAAGACCCTTTCTATCGATACAACTAAAGGCCGAAGTTGGTTCTACCAGTAGGAGTGCATTCCTATCGATAGAAGTAAAATAGAAAGTTGTTATACCAGTAGGTGAGTACTATTCTACTGGTAGGTCTAAAACAGAAAGGTGTTCTACAAGTAGAAGAGAAGGTCAACCAGTTCGTGCAAAACATTGAACAATTATACTGGTAGGTCATTTTCTACTTCCTACCGATAGGTTACTATATTTTGGCAGAGAAGTCTCCTAGGGAATCTGAATCAACTAAATAATTTAATGGCCAAGATTGGTGGATGGAAAAGAGGATTTTCAACAAAAAATCCTGTAAAACCCAGAAAAAATTTAAACTTTTTCGGAAAAAGGGCAAAATGGTAATTTATCACTATAATGCGAGTTTAAAACTCATATTTTTCTAGAGATCGAATGATGCAACAGACCTCACCGTTGGATTTGTATCGCGAAATCGAGCTGTCCCAGTCAATTGTTGTCAAATTTTACACGTTTTACGAGATAATTGGGTAACGAATGACCTCACGAACATCCCCAAAAATGAGTTTTATAAAATTTCTTTAAAATTGGATTAAAGTTTAAATAAAATTAATTTGAATTTAAACTGAGATGTAATGAATGGTTTTGGGACGAAAAACAAACTCGAACAAGTGGGGGCGTGTGGCTCGATGTGAGCCAAGTCTTTAAAATTATAAATAGGGTTAAAAATAAGATATCTAAATAGAAATATCTCTGTAATTTAGCCCTTAAACTTGTGGGAGAAAGATGGAGAGAAAAGAGAGAAAATAAATTTTCTCTCATCGATTCTCGGAGTTCCGTAGGTCGGAATCCATTGAGCCAAGAGTTAAAGTCGATCACATCGACGAAGGCTACGCAACAATACCAAGAATGAAGGATTTCACCAAAGATCCAAATGGGAGATTTTGGAGAAATCAAGTTTTTGAGGTTTTAGTTGGTGTTCTTGAAGTTCTAGCCTTCGATTTACGCTTTAAGACGTAGGGTTCTATCCTACTCCGGTTCATTTCTAGCCTATAGTGTTCTTAAGAGGCTGTTATGTGGGCTGTTTTATAGGCTATTTTGTGGACTATTTTGAGACTGTTTTATGGGTTGATTTGTGGATTGTTTTGGGGGTTGTTATGCGACCTATTTTGGGGCTGCTATGTGGGTTGTTTTGGGATTGTTATGCGGCCTATTTTGGGGCTGTTATGTAGTTTATTTTGGGGCTGTTATGTGGGCATGTTATGTTTTTATATAAATTATACCTTGTATAGGTATTTGATAAATGCCTTAAATGATTGAAGTGTCATTTTGATAAAATTGAAATAACATGCTTGGATGTTATGGTGTGTTGAAATCATATACTTATGAGATGAATTACATTGGAAATGTAAGTGTAGAAATGTGATAGAAATAATCCATATGACATTCATTACACATGGATATGTCATGGCTATTGAAATTGCTCATTTGACCTCTTTACATTTTAAGCATGAGTTGGCATCACATTCATGGGCTTAGGCATGAGTGTGAGTGTGTATGTATGGTTTAATCAAACACCACTCTTGGTGATTGATATGTGGACTCAAAAATGTAGGATTGAAGATCCAAGGGTGTCACATGGTTGCATAAGTAAAACTTGTGTCGGGTATAGCAAGAAGGGCTAGACACTCCCTCGGGTGAAAATTTCAGCTACTTGGTTCATACACTTCTCTGAGGTGAAATTTCAGAAAAGTGTAATGGCGTACGGAACCAGTCAGTGTGATTCCAGAATCCAATACCCAACAAAGACACATGATTTTGTAATATAAAATATTCATTCGAATGGAAACATCCAAGAATGAGTTAGTTTTATAAACACATAGTTTGTATTTCAAAAATGATCATTGGATGTATTCCATCAATGATAAAGGTTTTTACACATGCATTGCATTGTGTGATGGGAGTCGGTGAGGGCTCGGGTGGATGTGCGTGAACCTCATCTCATCTCATTCTATAGCATGACATGGTGAAATTTCAATATAAAATTTTATACTTTGTTTAAAATGTTGTTTGGTATAAATGTTAAATGTAAACATTGCATATGCACTTAGGTGGGGAGTAGCCTTTATAGGAATAATTCTACTGGGCATTAACTCACCCTATATGGGAAACATTTCAGGTGCGGGATACACACCGGTGGAAGGCTCCCAATCTGAGCCCCATGGATGAAGAAAGCTGGAATATGGCATTTGTTTTGAAATTTTGTAAAAATTTTATTTTTGGACATGTAATTATATGGAATTACTTGCAATGGAACTTGTATATATAGAGTTTTATTGTGAAAAATTATGTTTTTGCAAAATATTCACTAAGTTAGTTTTTGGACTATTTTAATGAAATCTTGCATGCTATTATATGTTTACTTTTAAATAGACCCGGTGTGGTCAATGTTTACTTTTAAATAGACCCGGTGTGGTCAATATTGTATATTGGACCTTGAATGGGTCATATGATTGTTTAATGCACATATTGTGTTTTGGGTAGAGCTTCCAATACAAATGAGACTCTGCCCAAATTTTGTTAAATTAAGGACTCCCGATTTTTGGGGTGTTACAGTTTGGTATCAGAGCGTATGTATGCGATTACCTAGAGCTAATGGGTATTGGATCTAGATCATTGCATTCATTGTGCATTTCATGTTATGTGTTTATATTTCTTACATGTTTTGTGCTATATGTTATGTGAAATAAAATATGCATGATAGAAATGTATGTGGAAAGGAAGTGACACTAGGGTTAGAAAACATAACCTTAGGGGTCGGAACAAGAATGGACGTTATAGTTTAATGTGTAAATGTTTACTAGTAGGTGGCACATGCATTACTAGTGAGACAATGAAAAAAAAAAAAAAATTCTCAACGTTTCAATTGTGATCCCTATCTTGGGACACTATGTGAATGTTCTATTGTTATCTTACATGTGTGTAGATGACAAATAGAGGAAGAGGACGCCGAGGCGGTGGGTGGAACAATCAATCACCACCGACCTTTGACCAACAAGCCTTCTTAGAGGTTATTGGTGCTGCGGCTGCTACAATTGCACAAGTTAGTGCTACAGTTGCTACCATTGCATAGGCTAGTGCAAGTGGGAGTCAAGGAGGCTCAACTCACCTCTAGAGGTTCAAGGCAGCCTCCGATCTTCAAGGGAAGGGCGGATTGATGGTAGCTGACCATTGATTTCGGCAAGTTGACAAAATCTTAAGGGCTATGGAGATCACCTCCGACGCCACCAAGATAACCCTAGCAACATTTCAACTGGAGGGGAATCCCAACTTTGTGGATTGGGTCAAAGACTCCAAGAACTTTGAGTTAATAACTGGGAAGAATTCAAGGAGCTCTTCATTGGGAAGTATTTCCCAGTGGCTGCTAGATATGCAAAGGCACAAGAGTTTTTAGACTTGAGACAAGGAACGATGTCGGTGATGGAATACGTGACTAAGTTCACGGAATTAGCACATTTTTTCGACGATTATGTGGCCACAGACATGACCAAGGTGAGGAAGTTCGAGGATGGCTTGAAGTTGTCCATCTGAGGCAAAATTGTGGGCCTCCTGTTGTAAGACTTGGACTTGATGGTCACGACAGCTATGACCAATGAGAAGGAGGTAGAAGATGCATAGAACATCCGGGAAGCGGGTGTTAAAGACAAGAAGAAGGAGAGTCAATCATCTTCTTCTAGTGCGGGGAAGATACAGAGGACTTTCACTCCTCGAGGACAGCAAGGACAGGGCCGTGGCTATCAAGGCCAAGCCAAGGTCAATCCTCCCAAGGCGGGAGAAATCAAAAGCCTTCCTACTAGGCAGGCCAAAGGACTTGCTATCATTGCAACCAACAGGGACATATGAGATAGGACTGTCCTCAGCGATAGGGATCTCAGAGCTATGGAGCATCCCAAAATCTTCGGTGGGGTAACCACAGACACAGTACATTCTTCCCTACCCCACCATAGGCAGGAAAGTAGTATCAGTTCCTCTGAAAAGGGTAAAATGATAATTTATCACTATAATGCGGGTTTAAAATCCATATTTTTCTTGAGATTGGATGATACAACGGAACTCACCATTGAATTTGTATCGCGAAATCGAGTTGCCATGTCAATTTTCGTTGAATTCCGAGATAGTCGCTTGAGATGGGAACTCCACTATAAAAAACCATGGCTAGCTGCTATTAAAAACCATGGGCTAGCCGCTGAGAGGGGAACTCCATTCATCATTTAGTTCCCCAATTTCTTCACCAAGCACTCTTTCTCTTCTTCCTAGGGTTTTAGACTTATTATTCTTCTTCTTCTTTAAAGTCTTCTCCATTGGTTACATTTGAAGCATTGTTTAAATTAAATGTATTTCATTCCTACAATGCATTTACTTTTGATTCTTCTTGTGAACGATTATATTACCACTATTCAATTCAAAGGTATTACTATTCTTGCAATTTCGACTGTTGCAATTTTCAATTCAAGTTTTCTTTGCTGTAAATTATGATTATGCCTTCCTTGTTTTCATTTTCAATTCCGTCATGATTAAGTAGTCTACTCCGATTTGATCGGATGAGAGAGTCTATCTGTGTGAATTGGGGATTTGTGACTCAAACTAGGGGGGTTTTTGTCAATGATTAGTTATTTGGGTTAATGATTGATTAATATTGAAAACACTAT
>CAUOFW020005034.1:0-28746 GCA_963454935.2 Ilex paraguariensis
CTTGGCTATGTGTAGGCTCGGTTCAGCCTACTCAAGAAATTATTGAGCTCTGCTGCTGAGTTCAATGGCTCTTCAAGCTCAGCTCAAATTGAACTCAAGCCAAGCTCAAACAAAAATGTGCCTTTAAAAAAAAAAATTCCAAATACCCAATCGAAAAATTTCTCATAAAACACAAGAAATCTAAATCTAAACTAAAATCTGACTGTCAAAAACTTCTACATCACAGTTGAATATGCACTCTGTTACACCCTTTGTCCAAAAACATGAAGGATATATGTAATGAATATTTATGGTGTACTAAATCTTTGGACTCATGCTTGTTTTTTCTAGGGGTTGGATTAGAGAAAAAGAATGCATTGGGGGAGAGAGATAGATGATGACCTAATAAGGACCAAAGAGAGAGATACATGATTGGGTACAAAAAGGTTTGTTTGTATAGAGAGAGAAAGAGAAAACAAGGGGGGGGAATACTATGAAGGAAAGAGAAGAAAGAGGTTGAGAGAAAGAGGCAGAGGGTTTGCGTCTTAAGGGTTTTAATTATTGCAAGGGGGGAGAGAGGGGAGAGAGGAGAGAGAGAGAAGTGGGTAGTCCACCTGATGGCAGTTAGCAAGCAATGGTGGAAGCCATGTGATGGAAGAGACTACACTTGCTTTAAATTGCTTGAAATGGGTTTTTTATTTGCTAATTTTACCAGAGTATCATTCTAACTCTTAAGAATTTATAAAAGAGTTTGATATAAGTATAAAAACCGAGCTGGCTAGCGAATAGCTTGTCAAGCTTAAAGAATTGTTCATATTTGGCTTGTTTTACAATATGAGTGAGCTTGAATGAGTCAAAAATCAGCCGAGCCCAACCTGAGCTACTTGGATCTTTAACAGTCCTAACCTCCTCAAGGAAGTTATCCCGAGTTTAAGTTACTTTGGAGGTCTTCAATGGAGATTGATCAGCCAGGATCAAGGTGTTCAACTTTCTATACAGAGAGTTGTAGAAGTTGAGGTGATGACCCGTAGGAGTTCTAGTTGAGATATAATCGGCTGGATTAGGGCATACTGCACATTATGGTTGGCTTGGCTTGGCTTGGCTTGTTTACAAATGATGTCGGATGAGCTTGTAATCAAGTTGATCTTGATTCCAGTTTGTATGGTCTGGTTTGTCTAGTGGTTATGTGCGCATGACTCCGTGAGCATACATTGCCCTAGGTTGGTTTATCCCATGAACGATGTTTATGGTGTAACTGATGCCTACAGTGTGTGTGTGTGTGTGTGTGTGTGTCTATTTTGAAGATTAAATATAAGTTGTTAGTCTAGAATTTTTGGCCAATGGAGACCATCTTTTACAATACATTCCTTGTGACCACAATGGAAAAGAACTTAATTCCTCTCGACTCCTTTGGGAACACGTCCTGTTTTCCGCTACCTGTTCTTCTGGATGGCATCTTGTTGATTTTTACTTTTCCAAAAATCCTATCATGACAGTGGATGCTGATGTTATTGAAATGGTTTATGCTTTAGGGCAATGTGCTTGATTGACTTTGGGATGCCAGTTGATGGAGATAACGATGGCGATGTGGTCAATGGTCAGGATTCAGTGTTGAGAAAGTCACGAAATCCTCCCATTAATGGATTATTAAAGCGTAGGTTGAAAGGCCACGATTTAGAAACTAAACATAGTGGTAGAAAGAATTTTGAATTTTGTGCTTTTAGAGATCCTGTTTTATTTGTTGGACATCTTTCGAAAAATTCTGTCTTGATCATAGACAAACCATGGATGGAAGTGGTTAAAACTTTCGATGCCCAGCCTGTTCACAGACATATCTTTGGGACATAACTGCTCCTCAAAGATGGTCAGTATATTTACAGCCAAAAGGGGGAGTTCAAATGTGGCAGGTGACCCCTTCTCCTTGATGTCACACTTTCTTCTCTGTGGTTGATGGGGGTCTCAAGCATGTTGTGTAATGTATTCCTTGATATTTTTTTTTAACATATTAATGCAATTTTTGTTTTATTTGAAATTTTAACTTAACAGTTATTAGTTGCTCACCTTGTTCGACCATGAGGCTTTTTTTACCAGTTTTGAGGCTTCACAAAATATTGAATTTCTTTTTTTCATGAAGAATCTTTCAAAGATTATGGTTGATACCAAAAGTGCCTGATTGATTTATTTGCCTGTAGATAATATATAATTTTAGTGAGATGCAAAAGAGAGGTTTGTCTGTATATTTTTTTTGGGCATGTTATCATGTGTACAGCTGCAAGAGAAAAAAAAAATAATGGAAAAAAGAAATAATCCTTAAACTATATGCAAGCTTCCATTATTAATCTTAGTCATTCATCATTTGTCCTCATAAATTTTGCCATGCAATGACTTGATGACTAGCATAATCTTACCAGTGAATTTTGCCACGATATGACTTGCATGTAAAAATAAGAAAATTGTCTGTATCCGAGAGTAATTAATTGGGTGCCCTACGAGATTCTGAGATGTATTAGTTATCCATACAAGTGAAGTGCTTCCAGAAAAGGTTCTTTTCAGATTAAGTGGCACAAAAGGCAAGTCAAGAAGATGTGACATTCTTAGTTGACTATGCATAGAGAGAGATTTTAATAATTATTGGAGGACTTGTTTGGGGATTCGCCTTCAGCCAGCTCGGTTGATGGCGTGAAAGGGTTCAATTTCATGGGACTAAGTCGGTGGTAAGAAATTCACCATCCATCATTAGCCCCAATTATGAAAGACAAGTTGCTTGTGGCAAGCAAGAAGATGACGAAAGGTGCTACTAGCAGCCAAGTCAATGGAAGGAAGTTGTGTGATATTCCAACATTTTTGCACACTTCTTTCTGCATTTACCTATCACCCTCTCGTCTATGGACTGACTAGCTGGCAAGCATAAGTATCATTGACCAGTTTTTATCCGGGCAAATTTTAAATTAATTCCGTGTGGTTTAAATTCATCAATATTTTTTTTTTGGTTCAACGGGCAAGGTTATTTTGATCAGTTTATGTGTAACTCAATTAATTCTTTTCTCAGTCCGGTCAAAGCCAAGTTATTCACGTCGAGATTAAGGTATATCTCTTATGGTTTTGCTCTAAGGTGTTGTTAAGGTTTAAATTCAAAAAGTCTAAAGGTTTACAGTTTGTTTCGATTATCACTTAAATTGTTTAATTCATCAATATTAACATAATTTTATAGTTATCGAAAATTTCATACACCCTATTTTTAATAATGTCACACAGAGTATAAAAGTAATTTTGACACACTTTTGTTTATTAAAGATATTATAAATTTTCACAAAATTCGAAGGAGACCAGACGCAATTATAACTGCACAATATTTATAGAATTATTGAAAATTTTGTATGTATGACCTTTTTGTTGCCTCTTTTTGTACGTCGTGAGATATATAATACACTTTCAATTAATGTTCTTCTAATGAAATCATAGTTATAAAAAAGTGTTGAAAATTAATATTTAAGGAAAGAAATAGTAGAATTAATAATATAATTTATTAAATTATTTTAGTTTGCCTCATTGTGTATAAACTTCTAGTTCTGCCCCTGACTACAATAACCAATCATATAAATCAAGTAGAGTGCTGCAGTGAGAATAAAGCCTGGAATTATTTCACCCAAATTACTCTCCATGGAAATTCTAAGAAGGGTACTAGGAAGATAGATTGTCGGGCCACAGAGATGGGGTACATGGGACGTATTGTCATTTTCCAAGATAAGGGGTCTAATTTCAGGATGAATTTTCTTCAATAAAAGATCCAAACAAACATAATAATTGTATCTGTATATAATGTATGGGGTCGTATTTTCAGTCGGCAAGGTGGGCCCAGTCCTTTAGGCTTCTTAGAAGAAAATGACACTAAATGGGTCACATATTTTTTTTATCTAATTTAAGGATCTTGTCTTTTTTGTAAGGTAAAATTCGATCATCGTACGGAGTCATTAGCTTGCGTGGTAAACTGATAAGTACGAGAAAATGGCGTCTTGTTTCCATTGTGTCATGCAAACATCAACGCAAATTATGTTGGATGTTGAGTGATTCTTTTGGGTTTGTTTGAATTGATATTATTGATGGATGGCATTAGTGCATGCCATGCCAACCAAAAATATGTGTGGCTTGAGATTTGTGGACATAAAAAGATATTGTAATATGGGGAATTTATATTTTGGAAAATGTCTAATATATTTGTACTTAAAATTAATTTATTTCTAAATGTTAAAATCCTATAAAAAAATTATTTTTTAAACGTATTATCGTGGTGGTGCAAGAATTATGCTAATCCTTTTTGTGCCATTCTCATTCTACGAATGTCTATAAATAGACGGTGTCACGAGACAAAAATACAAAAATTTTGGTGATGTAACTATGTTATCATCACCATCTTCTCATCATAAAAGGATAATTTTTTGGTGACATATCTTTCCTCATCAAAGCATTGATTAATTGTAGCAAAAATTTTAGAATAGAGAAAGATGAGTTTGGTATTTAGCGACTTTATATGAAATTTTTTTGTTGGGTTTTGGTCATGAAATATTGTGTAGCAAATTAGCTAGCTTTGGTGGCGAATATGTTTTCCTCGCTAAATGCATCCTTTTGGTGATGGAATTAATTGGTAATTAATCCCGGATGTAGTTTAAGTGATAATAGGGACAAACTATAAATTCATACGTCTTGAGTTTAAATTTTGACAACCTCTTGAAACCAGACATATCTCATGAATATACTAGTCTTAGCGTTGACAACTTGCCTTTGATTGGACTGAGAGGGGGATTAATCGAGGTGTGCGTAAGCTGGTCCGGACACCTTGACCGTTAAACCAAAAAAAAAAAATTTAATTGGTAATTCGTCGCCAAAATTGTTGTGAGCTATCTCGACCATCTGGACGACAAGATTGGATTATTTATTTATTTTTTCTTTATGAATATTTTCTCTCACTTGATGGCTAAGAGTGTGTATTAATTCGAGTATTTAAGATGACACATGACTGGAGTCCATGCCACTTTCACTAATGTTTTTTTTAAGAGCAAGCATATTATATAATTGTATTCGTATTTAGTGGTAGATCAGTTGGCAAGTTGACAACCTGATCTGGATGTTAGTAAGTTCTCATCTGATTAGATGTTCAAGGATTAGCAGATAAGGTTAGGCCTTCTTTAGGCTTGGTTGGCTTTAAATGAGAAAACAAGGTTTGAATTTGCCATGAACTCAGGGCTCGAGGACTGGTTGGTGAAAGAACCCCAATTAGCGGATGAGTTTATTCGTGACAATCAAAGGTTTAATCGTCCAATAGTCAAGAAGTTTTGGGAGACAGGAAGATGATGAGGTTAGTAAGGTTGTTGGTTCATTTACCTATTTTACTATTCCATATCTTGAAAGAAGATTGTATACGTAAATGTTTTGGTGAATAATATCCCATGCACTTCGTTACATGAACATTATAAGTGGTATTTAAAGGCATAACTCTACCTTATTTGATGCATTTTCCCTCTTACTTTCTCAAAATTTACGAATGAACCTAAGTTTTGTTTTCCTTTAATGTGAAGCGATAAATTCTTTTTTGTTCGTGTTTTGGCCCCCTTCAACTAGAAACCTGGCCCCGCACCTGTTTGTGAGGTGATGAGTTATAATCTTTAATGGTTGGTACTACAGCTACAAGAAGAGTGTGCCACCAAGTTGTTATAGGCATAATTGGAAGATTGAATCTATTACCAATAGTAAATTTGACAAATACGATTTCATGGAGAAAGCAGATTTGACAAATCCGACTTCATTTGAAAAACGGATTTGACAAATCCGACTTTATAGGGAAAGTGAACATACCAAATCTGACTTCATTTAAAAATCAGACATACCAAATCCGTTTTTTGTCTCAACTAGTAACTTTTAATATTTCATCTAATTTTCTTATTGGGATACCATCCGAAATTCTTGACTTTATATATTTTCTCCCTAAAAAATAAATTACTCATTTTTATTATATATTTAATTATTTAATATTTGACTATTTTGTAATTAATATATTTTGAAAAAATTTAATATAGTGGGATCGATTTTTTGGATGATTGAATTTTATATTTTATTGTGCCTTCAGACACGGGTTATAACTAATAAATTTAGATAGAATCTATTAGTGAATTTTTGACGACTAATAAATGTGAGTAATTTATTCACAAAGAATATAGAATCAGAGAGACCAAACGTATTCAATAAATAGTCAAATACTCTTTTGGCGATCAACACAATTATACATATAAAGGCTTGCACCTTGGTAAATTTGCTTTCCATATAAATGCGGATTTAGTATGTCCACTTTTCATATAAAGACGGATTTGGTATGTCCGTTTTTCCTATGAAGTCGAATTTATCAAATCCGCTTTTTAATTGAAGTTGGATTTGTTAAATCCGCTTTCCAAATGAAGTCAGATTTGTCAAATTCGCTTCTCAAATGAAGTCGGATTTGTCAAATTCGTTTTCTCTATGAAGTCGAATTTGTCAAATTTGCTTTTAAAACAACGATAGTTTGATAACTAAGTTGAAAATGACAATAGATCGATAAATAAATTTGATAAATGAGATATATTGGTAATAGATTCTTAGAAGATTCCCCTTCCATGGGGTCTCCAAAACCTCCCTAAACTACGGGCACAGCCGCACAAAGGAATGATATTAAGCCACTAGATGGCGATTTCAGGGTCTAGCCCAAGCATCTCAGCGTAACTCTAGGTAAATATGCCCAAGTATTCGTTAAGGAGGTGGATGTATTCGGCTGCTTTCTAAGTTTTTTTGTTTTTTTTGAACAAGGCTGTTTTCTAAAGTTTGATCCTTATCTTTTGTAATCTGCATTATTGTTTCGTACGTTGTTATATATATATATATATATATATGTATTAGATTCTTTCTCACTGTTTGATGCACAAGTTTGTTTAGTGCTGACAGGAAGCTGTTGATCATTTTAATAAACTTTCATCTTCATCCTTCAATTATTTACATATATAAATGTATGCATGCGTGCGTGCGCATGGATTTTTTTTCAATTATTGATACAAATATAGTTGAGAAGCATAGTCCATCGAGAAGCTAAGCTCTCATCATTTTCAATATGATACTGACAAATACATCTGTCACAAAAGTTTGACTTGAAATGACCATATACCAATAAAAATTATCCACCAAGTGGTAATGTGACAAACTCCACTTAGTTTTTCTATGATTCAACTCAATCACAAAACTGCACTTAAAAAAAAAAACAGAAAACCTTTTGAGGTAGCTTGAATGTCTCGAATTTAATTTATTAATATTTTGATGTGTCACAGTCGAGTCTCTTAAAGAGATATCTTAGTTGACCCGATACACTTAATTTGTAAGTAATTGTGTGAATTTTAAGTCTACACAGTATCCACCCGTCTAAAAAAAATACTTGATTAGTCATCAATTATTAAGATGAAGAAAGGCAAAACACCTAGGATTAGATATCTCATATTATTGAGGAGTTCTTCAAAATAATTGATATTGGGGTTCTATAATGTGATAGTGAAGTTTTTTCTAGGAGAATTCATTCAGAATTTCCAAGGAGTAAACAGTCCTCGGAGAGCTAAGACTGAATATGTAATATTTTATGGAGAAGCAAAGATATCAGATCTGAACCGAAAGAGATTGTTCGGAATGAATGTATGGGTATGTCACACCCCCACCCCAGATCACATAGGGTGGGTGGCGGATCGGCCATCAAAGCCTTAACCAATTAATTCTGTGCATAATAAATGCAAAATACAACAGAAGACAAATAATAAATTGATCTATTTCACCAATCTAATAAATACTAGAGGAATAAACTAAATATCACTAACATCATTATTAAACTCATGTAATACAATAACTAAACAATAAAGTTCACTACTCTAAAGTCTAAACATGAGCAACATTAATCTAAAAAATAATTAAATATTTGTCTCAAAACCATAAAAGATATTTATTCCTGAAGACCTATAGTAAAATAAATCTTCAATCTTTCTAATCCTTTATTTATCCGGGGACTTACTCTTCCCCTTGATTCTCATCTGAAAAATGTTAAATGATTGGATGAGCACAAAGACCCGTGAATAACAACTACCTCTAATGGGGTGTGAAAATAAATCTCACATTTTATATGCAAAAATAAACTTTGTTACCTACATAAGTACAACAAATTATATTCAATCCCTTCCACATAACCATGTAAACAAAATAATCTCATAATCATAAATAACTTTATAAAAGAAAAGACATTTATAAGTCAAATACCCACTCATTTTCACAAATAACTTTATAAATGAAAGACATTTATAACTCAAAATACTCGCACACATTCAGTTTCAAATATATTTGTCAAATTATGTTTGTTACCACTAGCTTGGTAACTAACCCCATCTCTTGTCATCACTAGCATGATGATTGACCCCATATTTTGTTATCATTAGCCTGGTAACTAGCCCCTATGTGCACATCCCTATATCGATCACACCAGTATACAATCTTGTTACCATTTAGATCTGGTAACTCAGTTCCCTTCTCATAAAACATGATTTTAACACACACACTAAAACTGTTATTTTAGTTTCAACGCACACAAAATTTTCTTTTCATCATCAAAACACATTTAAAAAATGATATAAAATAATTCCATAAGTTTTTCCAAACTTTACAAGTATAATAATTCACAATTGCAAAACATTTAACTGTAACCCCAAACATCAACATATATCATATATATAAAAATTCACACACAGACATCCACAGTTTAATATAGAAAATTCTCCCAATAGAAGTAATAAAATACTTACCTTGATTGCTAAAATCCAATTCAAAGCACTCTTTACCAACATCAATGCAATCACCACCTAATTCAAAATAACATATAATAATCAATCCTTATTCCTAATTTCGTCGTTTCACGATTTTATATTTAATTTTTATACTTATTACCCATTGATATATACTTAATATATCTTTTAAATATAAATATCATTTCTAATATGAGGTAATAGGGTATGAAAGTATTTTGGGTTGTTTAGAATTTTTTTTTAAATTTTGGGGTCAAATTATAATTTTTTAAAACTTTTGGGGTTGAAGTGTAATTTCTTTAAAAAATGAATTTTCTGTTTTCAAGAATGCCATAAATTTTCCAGAATTCAATTCTTGCAACTTACAAAGTAAAATGGTGGTTAAAAATTAAATTTCAAAGAATATAGGGGTCAAAATAAAATTATTTAAAACTAAAGGGATGATTTCCATAATTTTACACTTTTTCACCACTTTCTTCCTACGGAAACTCTAAAATCAGTAGCTTCCTTTCCCTTTTTTTTTTTTTCCCAACACATTGATTAAACTCAATCAATTCCAAACAACTATAAACTTAAAGATCAACCGAATAACTTCAATAATCAATAAAGTACCTATATATATATATGTTGGAGTATAGATAATTTAGGTTTATTATGATTTCTTTTCCTAGGTTTATTAGGATTTCTTTTCCTAGGTTTATTAGGATTTCTTTTCCCTTTTTTACCTTTACTATGATTTTTATATTTTGCCTATATATACGGGGTTTTACTCTTAATTTGAGTATCTCATTTTACTCACAATTATTTCAAGTTGGTATCAGAGCTATGAAACTGGTGGATCTTGCAAACAGAGGGCTCCATTGAGCCAAATAACCATCCAAGAATGACACAGTTTTCAGAGAACCATGCAGAATATCCAGGGTCGGCATCAACTGGCTTTGGGTGAGATCCCGTCAGCCAACCAAGCTTCCTTACACGGCCTAAGAAAAGCTGGAATGAGCGTGACCACTCAGCGAAGTTACGACCATTCAACAATTGTGCTGTAACTTTTTGAGAGATTATGCCGGTAATGCTGGTAATGCAACTAGACCCGTTGAGATCTCGTTCCAAGAACCTAGATTATATTAAAATCTAGACCCGTCTGAAGAACCCAAATTACAAGCAAGAACGCCACAAAGGATGTGATTTACCTTTGATAAGTTCAAAAGTTCAATCAAGAACAAGAGGAGTAAACTCAACTCAATTCACAATCAAAATTCATTATAGATTGTCTCAACAGTAGGGTTCTTAAGTCCCTCAGTAGTAGTCATATCAACAACAATACTAGGGCACCCGTGACAGAAAAATAACTCTAAGATAAATAGAGGAATAAAATAAGGGAGAACAATATACCTTCAGTCAAACAGTAGCGACAAATAGGGAAGGTCCAAAAAGCTCCCAAATAATCAAGTCACGGTGCCCAGAAATCCAAAATATATAAATAAGTGATCTACTGCATCAAGGGCAGATCAACAGAAAAGAGGATCCGCTCCCTCCCAAAAAAGTCCTAGAATAAAATCACAACGAAAGTTGTGACCCAGCAGTGGGCTGGACAATGATCTAGCAGTAGGAGTGGTTTTATTGGGTTTATTGGGTTGGATCTATTATTATTATTATATGGAGAATGGGTAAAGGGCGCGGGACAGGATATATATGGCCAGTCGGTTGGACAGTGGGCTGGTTTAGCATATGGTTATGGGCTGGTTTGACATATGGTTATGGGCTGGTTGTTTGTTTGCTGTCTGTGGTATTTGTCAGTGCAGGTGAGGATCGGTATGGACTGGTTGAACTGGTATGGATTGAGGTTGCTGCAAGTGTTGGATACGAGATGGCCAGTGACAGGGCAGTAACCATGGAAACTCCAATAGCAAACTTGTCCATAAGATCATCTTCAGTCAGATCAAGCACCTCTGGGTTAAAAACTGAACCATTGTCATAAACAGACAGAACTTGCAGACCATAAGAGAAGGGTCTTATCCCAAGTTTTGCAAGCAGGGCAGCCTCAGAGGAATAAGGTTGAGGTAGGCCTTGTTGCCGGTCTTCTCAGAATGGATCCTGATGGACCTCTTCATCATAGTATTTTTCCCCATCAGCACGATAGAGTCTCCACGAAGTCCCTGCCTAATATTCTGCAACTGGTTCGATCCGACATTGTCGGCCGCGGCGATGAGGACCTGGGTGTACTGATCAAGAAGCTGGCACAACTTTTGATCATAAGCGATCTTCTTTTCGACCTTCGATGTTTTCACCGCCATTGATTCTGATGAGCTTGAGCTTCAAAGATATAAGTATATGTATAGATTCAACAGAGTGTACAAGACTAAGGCCTAAAATTGAACGGAAGAGATTGGGCAAAAACGAGGGCCAAGACGAAGCGACGACTTGATCAAGGCGGACAGCGACGGCGCCGTCACTTTAACCTCTCCTATTCACTTTCAGGTTGTTTGCTGAAGAAAGAGAAACCCTAACCACTGGATTAAGGTTGTGGTGGACTGGTATAAGGATAGGCAGTCGGTGGACTGGTTTTGTCGCTGGTTTGGTCGGTTTCGCTGGGCAGCTGATGGCCAGGGTGATTTCGGCGGTATGGCTAGTAGAGCCATACACTAACCCTACCCCAAACCCTAACCTTGCTCTGATACCAACTTGAAGACAACTGCCTGCTTCTACGGGCAACCTCAATCCCAAGAAAGTATCGCAGAGGCAGAGTATCGGACATTGGCACTTGGCACATGTGAGATTATCTGGTTACGATCGATTCTTGACAAGTATATATATACACACCAACATTATAAACCTTACACCCATTAATTGAATAAGAATATAAAACTCATAAAAAAAATAATCAATCCATACCTTGGATGGATTCAAGTCCATTTCTTTCTTTTTCCTCCTCCTCCTCTCTCTCTCTCTCTATATATATGTGTGTGTGTGTGTGTATAGCTATATAACCATGGGCTGCCTTTCTTTGTTTCTCCTTATTTTTTTTTTCAATTGCCTTATTTTGACTGCCTACATATATACGTATAGAAAATAAAAGAAACCCTACAAGTCCTCAAATTTATTAAATACATTAACATCCCTTTCTAAAAAAAATATTGTAAATTAATCTAAAAACTAATATTATATATATTTTGAATTTGGGATATTACAGGATACCTAAACCATAGAGTATTTATTACCGGTGCCACATAGAGATATGTTTTTAGATCTTGCATTGAAAAACCTCTTTCTTTTATTTTAATACATAATGTTAATAGATGCATACGTAGTTTTCTCCATCTCTGGAGTCTTGAGTATAACTCCAAACATGCATTAATATTTCCACTACATTTTCCTTAATTCAATCAACTTTAAATTTCACTTGGGATAATCATCAGGATGTACCAGGAAGAGAGGGTTGTTAGTATTCTGGACACATGGCTAGGAAATCTGTCATTTTCCAAAATACGGGTTCAAATTCTAAGGTTACTAAGCCCCCTCAATCAAGATTTTGGACAAATCCCAACAAACAAAATTCAATTATTGTACTAGATTTTATATTATGATATACGTGGATGACATTCTTAGTGGGTAGCTGTCATAAAGGTGTGGGGGCTCATTTTGGTTCCTTTTGGAGGAAAATGAGATTTATGGGTATCAAAGTTTCATCAGAAACATTGTCTTGTTTGAGTTTATTGTGCATTGCATATTTGCATTGCCACATTTACCCACCCCAACCCTCCTCATTTAGTGTTTGGCTAGGCTGGCAATCCTCATATTAGAACAATGTTGGCTCAATTAATGGCTTTAGGCTTCTTCTGCATTTGATGATGGATGGTCCTCTTCGTGTGTCCTCCGTGTATGGGCGTGTCGTGTGCTCGTACATGGTGGCCTCCTGATATCTGTATCCGTGCCCACAGCCGGATAGTTTGGTATTTGGCTCCATTATATAAATTCTGTTTCTCCATTGTGCTCTATCAAGAATCATATAGTGCGGTATTCGTTTATTAGGAGGAAATCCCGGGTCTGGGCCTCTGACAGGACCACAATACTGCAATAGCTTTATTATTTTTTTGAACTTTTTTACTTGATTTCCTCCAAGATCAATTGATTGCTTCAATGAAATTGTACTTCCTACTTTTCAAGAAAATCACCATATCTTGTGCAACAGAATAGATTTCAAAAGGTTTCAATACTTCGCCTTCATTGAAGCTTTAGAAAAGGGAATGGCCCTGATGTGACTTAGATGTATGTATGTTCATTAACAAAACACATTCAGATAACTTTGGTTCTGAATGTGATAGATTAGATTCAGCACTAAGGAATGGAGAATATGGGGGTACTACTGAAAGCAGGGTTTTGTGAGTGGTAGTAGGACTCTGCAGGACTTTTATAGCAGACCACAAAGTCTCATTTGTGACTAATAGTGATGACACAGAAAGAGAATAATAAACAAAAGGAAATTGTTTTACATTTATGGTCTCAGGTTGTTTCCCACTGCATAGACAGGAACAAATAACAAGAACAAAGATTGAATAGAAAAGAAAGAAATAAAGATCCTTAGAAATCTGGTGCCCTTTTTTTTTTTTACATCCCCAATTCTCTCTCTCTCGAGCAACTGCAGCAGCAGAGGAGACAGAAGACTATTGCCATTTCTCACTGCCATTTTCTTCCCTGCAAACCACCTGACAAGACATACCCAAACACACACACGCACCCAAAAAGAAAAGAAAAGAAAAGAAAAAATATCAGAAACCCAACAAGGCTTTAGGAGCATAACTATGAAGCATCCTTGTTTTATCTCTTTTTTTGTTTTTTGAACAAAATCCTTGTTTTATCTCAGCAATGTACACATTAGAGCTCACCTGATTTTCCAGAAACTTCTTTACCAGGCCCTGAGGACTTCAAGAAACCAAAGTGCTTTTTTAGTGCAGATTTTCCCTGCAAGGGAGTACATGTAATATCAATGCTAACATATTTATGGGGAATAGATAAAAGGAAATGAATGCAACCCCTAATGAAATGAGGAATAATTGTTTTTATTCAGAATGTAGACGGAATAGAACCTTAGAATGTGTGGCAGAGGAGTCTTGAGAAACACCCTGGACACCCCTCATTGAAGCTTCATTGTTGGATAGATCAATGTTCTTCTGCCAAAAAATAAAATAAAATAAAATTACACTTGTGACGCCTATCAAGCAATGAAAATTCAAAAGGGATCAAACCTCACACGGATTAATTCTGTTTTCATTGGACTCACCTTGGAAAAGCTCAAGAAAGGGGAGCTGGCAGTATCATCAAGATATGAATTTTGTTGTTTCACACCATTTTTTATTCTAGTTTTCTGTTTTCTCTTATTGGCTTGTTCAGAAGTTGAAGAAGCAAAGCAGAAATGACTACTAGTATCATAAAAGAAGTCTCCATTTTCATGGAATTGTGGAGGCCCTGATGATGCATCAGACACCATGGACAAGTCCTCATCTTCTTCTTCCTCTTCCTCGACCACATTTTCACCTTTGCTTCTACAATCTTCATCATTGATTGGAAAACCGACTCTGTCGCATTGATCTGCAGAATTTGAGGACTGGTCTAAGTACATAGTCCAACCAGATTCACACCCACTACTGCATTCAGAAGTTGATATGTTCATTCTTTAGCCTCCCTCTACAAACAAACTCCAAATGGCTTCTCTTATGTATGCTCCATCTGATGAAGAGAGAGAGAGAGAGACAGAGAGAGAGCTGAACTGGAAAAATATATAGAATTGATATGTACTACTCTCTTGTTTTGGGATTTGGGTTCTCTATATAAGTAAGGGAGAAGAAGACTAGACGGGATAAAAAAACCAAATGAATCACACTCAGATCCTAGACTGCTTTTGTCCTTTGCTCCATCCTCTGGCCTCATTATTTTATCTAGTTTGTGAATGACTCAATATTGCCAGTTGGCTTGGTCTTGGAGAGAGAGAGAAACAGAGAGAAATGAATCATTGGACCTTGGCAATTGAGAGTGGTAACAATGGTGATTACAGGAAGGGCTACATTTTCATCCACATTTGTGTAATAGCCAGCTCAATGCCAACCGTTGCAGCCTGTCATCGTACGGTGATGCTGCCCTCTCAACAAAATAACTGGAGCTTTTTTTTTTTTTTGTAATTCTTCAATCAGTGTCTGCAAGTTGATCAAATCCATCCGTACTAATACTATGATTAGCTCATGCCCGTGATTGCAATAATAATTACTAAACTAGAAATAACTGTTGTGCACAACAGTGGCAGAAAAAAATGCAGTCTGTTTTAGAACAAATTTGAGTGAATTATGGGCAGTAACAGTTAAAAATTGCTTACAATGACAACTTTGTAGGATTTTGTTCCCTCTTAATTAGGACATCTACTTATGATGATCAAAAACCATCTTTCATAAATACGTTGCAGGCAGATTCTGTTCTTTGTTTAGAAGTTCATGTGCCATATCGGACAGAAATGTCACCGATTAATCTTTTTAGCGAGATTACCGTACGACAAACTTCTGCAGTAGAACCCTTTTATTGCTCAACTGTTCTAGCTATAGAACTTCAAGGGATGAAAATAGGAATGTCATAAGAACTTAGAATATCCACATTTTGAGTTGTCTGTGAAAGAGGTACGTTATCTAAGAGTTTTACCAAACTTTCAACTATAATGAAACCAAGTTCAAAGCAATTAGATTGTGTGCCAAGCAACTGGGAAGTTATATATTAAGCAATGTTTCACAAACTGTTGGGGATATACTATAAAGATACTAGTAAATTTGATGAGTACTGTGGTAGGTTGGACAAACCAATTTGGGCTTTCTGCTGTCTTCATGATGGTAGGTATGGCAACTTGCTTAGATATTTGTTGCTTGACAAAACCACTGAATGGGGGAATGATCTTCAGCAGCAGTTAGCATTGTACTTAGTTGCTTGACCTCCAAAATTCAGTAATATAATTACAGCAAATATTGTTTGAGGTGGGCTTTTGTGCAGCAGTAAAGTTGCTCCATTTATGACCTGGGCGTCACTGATTTGAATCGCAGAAATAGTCTCTTCGCATGCAGTGGTGAGGTTGCGTAAATTGGACTCTTTCCAAACCTCGCAATAGTGGGAGTCTCATGTATTAGGTTGCCATTTTTACAATAATAACAAATACTTTTCAATCTTTTCTCTAAGTTTTATGCATAGAAGCATAAGTATTGTGTTAGGTATCACTGCACACAGAGAAAATAGAAATGCTGTGCAATTGGCATTAAAGGCTGAAAAGTACCAACTGCTAATGTGCTCCAGTGCATTCAAGATGGCTTTAATGGTGCATTCTTCTTAGAATTTGAGACTGGTGCAATATAATGTAAAACTTAAACAAGTTAGCTATAAACTCGACTTTGAATCCTGCAATTTTGACTCTAAATGCTTCATTTTTTTTGAGAACACGTCACTGCCATACACTCTTTGGACTCGTGGCTTCAATGTTTAGATGTATATAATCATTCTCAAACCACATGCATCGGATATGGGTACTCAAGATAGTAACCCTCAAACAGAACATAAATCAACAAAACTCAGACTGCCATTTGAAGCAGTAAAGAAATTGACTTTCAACCACATGTACTAGAAAAAATAGAACACTAATATTTCTTTAATTTCACATTGTAAAGTCACCAAGTAGCCTTTGTCTCATGCCCTCCATTCACTTTGCCATGAGACAGAAAATGACTTTTTACAAGCACAGTACAACAAATCCCTAATAAAATCCACCACACCCCCACGCCTGCTTTGAAAGAGACACCACAATTCACCAGGAGAGAAATATAGGTGACTCAATTCAGTGTCTTTATTACGAGGCAAAAAAGAAACCATATGGGCCTTAAATTATGAGGTGAAGCTATTTCCTTCAGCTCTTCATGGAGCTAGTGTAGGGTACCCTTCTGAGTCAGCTGGTCCCAAACCTTAATCTCATTTGCACATGCCTTTGATTGTTCCTTGCCTTAACCTAAGCCACTCCATTTGCATCTATTTAAGTCTGTGGGAGTTGTACTGGTCAATGGAATTATTGTTCTCCCATTTATGATCTTTGTCTTTGTTACCACATCAAACAATGACCCAACTTTTGACCAAATGGAAGTGGACTAGGGGGTGTCATGCGTTCCATTTCTCCGGATTCTAATTGAATTGGGTCAGAACAGAAGACTAATTTCAAGCAAATGACTAATCATTTCTATGGGGATTGATTTGAAAGATTTTGTCAAGTTCTTTCAATCAGTATAACTTGTTTTTAAATATTTGTAGCATTACTTAAAAGGTAGAAGGGAGATAATGTATCAAGCTGTTTGTTGGGCCCGCTTGAATTTTTTCTTATCCTTACGAAACATCTCTATTTACAAGTTCAATATGACCGACACATTATGATATTTTTAGAGATAACAAGAAAATAATACTTCAATTTTCCTTCTAACACTTGCATGCTTGACAAAAAAGTAAAAAAGAAGAAAAACAAAAAAGGGTTTCTAAAAGTGAAAGATTTAGGCCAATACTTCGGCTACCACTAAGGGGGCTGGGCTTTCTCTTTTGGTTGCTTCTGGTTCCCTCGGAAGGCTCTAAGGACTATGGTGAGTTCTAAGGCTGGTTTGGAACAGGAGTGTTGAGATTTTTCACGATTTAAATTCACTAACAAACACACACAATCGAAGAACAAATCAAGAATATAAAGCAATAAGAAACAAGAAAGAACAAGACACAGATTTTACGTGGTTCGGCAATTTGCCTACGTCCACGAAGCTGCAGGGATTTCACTATTGAGAGAGTTGAATACAGAGAGCGGCTGTACATCCACGATTAACCCTAATCACCAAAACAACAGGGTTTATATGTCCTACGCACTGGGCTGTATAACGGGCCCAAAAAAATTTTCCTCGGGGGCGTTGCCCCCGAACCCCCACGAGACTTGTCCATGAGCGCTACGGCTTGGGCCTATCGGCCCAAGCCTTCGCTCCATGGACTAAGCCTCAGAAAATTTTCCATTAAAAACCACACAACATTATTTCGGGTCAGGTCATCGTCCGGATCACATATACAAACTAGACTCCATAAAAAAAACCAACAAGGAGCTTCAGCCTAAGTACCCGCTAATGTCGAAGTCGAGACTACAGGATTTGTTGTAGACGCAGGAGCTTGTCTCGTCCGCTACTATCTCTCTGATGATCGATGTTGGGTATTTTATAACATGCATGAGAGCCACTGAACCGATCATAAAATTCAATGTCTTTTATTAAGCCCCTCACTTCCTTTACAATCGCCCTCACATAGTGTCTGATGTCCTCTAACAGTCCATCACTCTATTATATATTCAATGATGATTTCCTACTTTTAATGGGTAGTTCCCAATTCTCACCTAAATTCACCCCAATTTTGACCCTTGCTTGCCCAGTGATACAGTATGGACAATACTGCAGCCTTGGCTTGCTAATGTGGTCCCTTAGAAATGAAATATCACATGTATCCATTCAATCAGCTCTCAAAATTCAAACCACCCAAGAGTCTTTCCCCCACAACATGACATTATAGATATCTTTTTCAGTCAAGATCAACAGTTCGATACAAAACAATCTAAATAGGATCAAATCTCCATCCCCTTCTTTACAATGTACAAGTTCCTGGAGCTTGACAGATTGAAATCTCAGTACTCGTTTCTCGGTTTCTTTCACCCTTCAAGTCAAACGTTAGGACAAAGTGATTAGATCATGGGGTCACAGGAAAAAAAAAAAAAGAAAGAAAGATTAATTCATGGTTCAATAATGCAAAGGAATCAGAGCAATTAATGTTTTGAGTGGACCTTACTTGACAGTACGACTATCGTTCTCAGAGTGACAGCCAATTTCCGTCCATCCACAACTAATTGGGAGACTATCCCATGGACGGTGGAGAGGTATGCTCACTTTAACCATGACCCCCCTCAATGTCACAACTAACCTCACCCTTTTCATGCTTTTCTTCACGATGACAAATATTAAGACAATATCATATTACAAGTATTATTGTAAAGTATACGTTAGATACTTGTAACCATCTTCTACTCACAAGTATCGGTGAAAATTTAAAGTGAAAGGCGAGATTCGAACACAAAGATGTTTAAGCTTGTGACTTGCCTAACTCTAATCCCATATTACTAAGCTACCCCATTCGGGTTAAAAACAAGAGTGTTTTTTTTTTTTTTTCACTCCATGAAACAGTGAATTTCTGCGTCTCAAAACGATGGCATGCACACAAGGAGTGGAGGACTGGACAAAACTACACTATTAACTTCTGCCTCTCCTCGTGTGTCTTATCGGTGCTTCCTAGATATTATTAAATGAATTGGCACAAGTACAGCCCTTAGTTTTGGACCTTTTGGCAAAGTGGTGGAAAAAACTAACCTACCTCTTCACCAGAAAAAGGAACAAAAAGAAGACAGAAAAAGAACTAACTCACATGGCCCGCATTAAAAAAAAGGGTGATATTATTATGACAAATCTTTCAAAACTTTTGAGACTACTCACGTGTGTGTATCAAACTTGTTTTTACTTTTTTATTGAATCTTTTTTATCTTGCTGGGATTGAGGTTAGGCAAGTTTGACTTTTGTACCTTACTGTTGATAGCTCTATTATTTTGAGCTTTGTGTTACATTTCTCAGTAAGAATATCTGAGAGAACAGATTGTCTACTAGAGTCTAGGAGGGAGAAAGACCTTGTCTAGCTATCAGAGTTTACGAGAAATCGACTGTAGTTTGTAAAGCGATGCCTTAAACATCAAATCATATTTTATTGAAAAAATTTGATTGGACCGTACCCTTCTTTTTAAAGATAATTTGAATATGAAAATTACAATGTCATTTGATTGTATGAACTAACAATCATAAATCCTGGGATAATGGTATTAGATTCCTAATTTGCGCTGTTGTTGCTTTGATTGAGGAGCTAGTATATAATAATATTTCTCCCCTTCTTCAAGAAAAGGCTGCCTTTTTTTTTTTTTTTGGGTTATTATAATGTTGTGATAAAATTACATGGTTCTGGATAGTCCTTTGTAAATTAATGGTGTCTCAATAGCCACATGCTCCAGAAGTTTGTCCTGTTGTTTTCTCACCATAACAAACCCTACAACAAAAACCTATACAACCCTCCCACACTCATGAAAATAAAAACAAAAGTTAGAATTGATTAAAAAAAAAAAAGGCTGCAATTCCATAATTTTGGGCCTAATACCTGGATCTCTAACTGTACTGTATCGTGTCTCGTGCAATATGTGTACCTCTAGCCAAACTTTTTCTAATAAAAATTCATAAAAAAGAATTAAAAAATAGAAATTTTGCTTTTTTTTCTTTTTTCTTTTTGAGCTTTTGTACCTATTTTTGGGCCTGATATATGGATCTAATAAGGGTTCCTAGCAGCCTATTCTTTCACCTTTGATTGTCTCATCCCACTGTGCAAGCTAATGAATTGAATTGAAGCAATTGATTCAAGGATGTGAATTGAATTTATCATAAATTTCTCTTATCTTTGAGCTTACTTAAAATGAGAATTCTGTTGCAGAGTGTTTATGCTGTGTTATAACTGCACACTTGTATGTTTCTAATCACTACTTGTAAACTCTTCACACAAAACTAGCCGAAAGTTATTGAGTATAAGTTTATTTTTAACAAATTCCGATCATAATGTGGTCGATCCATCAAACTCTGCTTAATGAATGAATGTATACAAATTCAATTATGCATGATATGAATTTGACATGACTCGTTTATAAAGGAGTTGTATATCGTTCAAATGAAATTTGCTAGGACTGAATCGACCTACCCATTACCGGCCATAGCTAGTCCAGTGAAGGCCCAATCTTCTTTACACTAGATCCTAAACTCAACTTGAAGTTGGAACAGACAATCATTCTTAGGTACAATATTGTCAAACAAGACCCAAATCCGAAATTGGACATATATTATGAAGCCCAAAGCCGAATTTTATAATGCAGCCCACATTCCTTGGAGAACTTAAAAAAAGTACGTCTTAACGAGTAGGTAAACGTAAATATTAAAAAAAAACATCCTCTGTTCGAACTGCTTTCATAGCTCAGTTGGTTAGAGCACCCGTTTAGTAAGCGGGAGGTCTTGAGTTCGACTCTCAATGAAAGCAAATTGAAGTTTTTTGTTTCTCTTTTGTTCTCATCCAGTCGCAGCATAATACTCTCCACACAACTTTTCTGGCTACTGCAAGTTGCAACCCATTATTCTCTACAGTTGTGACTTGTTTGGTTTTTTGTTTGTTTAAAATATGTATGTATTTTCTTATCTGTGTTTATTATTATTAAAAAAAAAAAGAATTCAAATCACATTAATTGCGATAAGAGGTTCAAATTGATTGATTTAATTCTCATGACTTCTGAGGACAATCTCTTTTAAAAGTAGTGTTTGAACTTATCCTTGTTGGTCTTTCTAGACTCGTCTTACGATTACAGAATAATGTTAGGGCAAAATGTGCTCAAAATATACATATATCTCCTTATGTGTTGTAATTAAAAAAAAAAAAAGAGTTAGCTAACAGATGAATCATTTTAATGTCTATAATCCAACGTACGAGTCATCTATAATTATTGGATCTAAAAGAGAGTTAAATATAAATAGTTTTATCTTGTATAGAAAGAAGTCATTTTACCAATATGTGAGTAGCTAGATAAAAATTAAACTACAATTTTTAAATCTATAATATGAAATAGGACATACTTCAATTAATTCATCCGACGATCTAAAATAGATTCATCTAACGATTATCAATGTCCCTCTTAAAATCATTCATACCATACCGTGTCTTCAAACACACGAGCTATCCCTGGTCATAAAATAAACTTAACGTTGAGACATGAGTCTCCCTCTCTCTCTCTCAATTGCCCTGTTACTCTGAGACATAAATTGGAAGGACGCCATGCATGTCAAACCAGGATTTCTGCCTGAAAACAGTGGATGTTTTACTGTAGTGTGAGTTCATGAAGAGCATGTGTTTTGGGATGACGAAGAAATAGTTACTAACTTTGGAGTTGATAGCCCAAATCTAAGTTACTTGTCGGAATTGATAGACACCCTTCAATGACCATACCTATGAAATATCCAAAAGTTGGGTTTAGACAGTAAGCAGAGAGTAGATGTCATAGCTGTGTAGTTCATCTTTGCACATACATATAATTTAGGTCGGACACAAATAATAAATGAATCAAATTAAGATTATATATGAAAAATACGGTTAATGACAAGTCATTGAAGCCAAATTATGAGAGACAAATTTTTCATGAAAACCTTAATTCTCACGTGAATGATTTGCCTTTGACTAAATCGGAGAGGAAATTAGTTGAAGTTGAATACAAAATTTTGTTATTTTTCACAAAACATCCAAATTGCTAATGATAAACAGAATTCCACCAAATTCCACCCAAAAAAAACTTACAACATACTTATTTTCTTAAAGGAAATGTATTTTAAATTTATGACAAATTATATTGATAGTCCTTGTGATTCCCAAATTTATGAAATGATAAAAAGATAGTTGGTGTAAGCTGAGTGAAGTGTTAAGAGCTTTTTTAATGCTCTGTTTGGTATGAAGGAAAAATAGAAGGATAAAAAAGTGGATGAAAAAGTTTTCTTTCTAACTCACCAAAATCAATCTCTCCAAAATTAAAAAAGAAAGTGAATAAAAAATTAATTATTTATGTTAAAATGTATCTTATTTATTTATATATCTTTTAATATATATATATATATATATATATATATATGAATTTCATATATAAATATAATGATAAAATATGTATTTACACTTTTTTTTATAAAAATTTAAAAATTAAAATATTTTTTCCATCTTACCGGGCACAAAAAAAAATTAATCATTTTTATTTTTCATCCATCCAACCAACTACAAAAGAAATAAAATGTATTATTCTTACTTTTCTTTTTAGAGAAATGAAAATGTATTTTTCATACTTTTCATTCTTTCTACTTTTCACACGGAGCATAAGGATCAATATTATCACTCTTATTGGTAAAAAAACAATGAAATTTCTAAAAAATAAGAAAAAATTCCTATCATATCCCATCTATAGAAAGTTCGAGTCTCTTTATTATCTTTTAAAGTTAACTAATACATGTAATTAATAAATAATTATAGTTATCTAAAATTTACTTTGCATATGTCTAATATGATCCTCTTGGGAAAAAAGTTCATGTTAATTAAAAAAATAAGAAAAAAAAAATCTCCAAGTGGCATAAATAAACCTAACAATAATTCTTTATTTTAATTATTTAAAAACATTGATCATGAAAATAAAATATTAAAACAATTATGGCATGGAAAGCTGCCATGTTCTAACCCTAAGATGTATTGTATCCTTGCTATGCAGCCCAAGTTTTTTTTATCCAAGTTATACTTTTCAAATGATCCGTCATCATCATTACCAACAACTTAGTTTTAAAATAATTAAAATTTAACCACATCATTTTTATTTTATTTTAATCAGAACAAGGCAATGCATCAAAATATATTAGGTAGGAAAATTTAAATTACAATCAGACAAAAGAGAAATCTAAAGCTCGGGAGGAGAGAACCTAACAAATCCAAAAGGAGGAAACTGTTTAACTTAACAACTGTCACCCAATAAACAGTCCTATTATACGTCCTAGACTTGTGAAAAAAGCGAAAGTTGTGTAATCAAGCTAAATATCTAATATCATCCATAATAACTAACTTCCCATGGGAGAACATCTTCGATAGAGCTTAACTTGACAATACTAAGGCAATCATTCATGATAATGGCATTAAGAGAGTAAGAGGCCATCAGCTAACATGCAAGCTTGGCGAACTGCCTCTGCTTCAGCGGACAAAGGTGACGCTTTAGGGAAAGACCTAGCAACACCAGCCATCAAAGCACCATCCTCCTTGCACACCACCGCCCCCACACGCAGCCCTCGCACACTTGGGATCAAAGGAACCATCACAGCTTAACAGAACATCAGGAACAGGAAGTGAAGGCTGTACCTCTGGAACCAAAAAGCCACCTGTTCTGGGAGAAAAAGCACTGGCCACCCTGACTTGATCAATCCACATGCCTTGGGCACATCATTTAAAAAAAATTAAAATTAGACAGCAGATTTGAAAAACATAGCTATTTTGAAAAATCAAAGTTATTTGGACATAATTCATTAATTTAATTATTTATAATATATTTGATTGACAATGAATTTTAATATTTATAAAAATTCATAACTAATTCAATAATTATGATAAATTAAATTAATAAATTATGTATAAATTAAATTTAAATAATATATTATTAATTTTTAAAACGTTATAGTAATATTAGTCTTTAAAGTCAAATCATAAAAAATTTATTCTTTATGAATTTCTTAATTCTAACGTAAAAAATATGTTTTTAACCAAATAAAACAAAAATTAGTTAAAATACACGTACACGGACCAAAACCCCATTCACTATTGAATAAAAAAAGAGCAATGATATATAAATCAAATTTACGTCACAAATCAATAAGAATTATTGAATGAGTGGGTCGGAGTTCGCACTGGGTGATGGGTCCTAAATTTATAGGCGGGCACGCTTCACGAAAACCAAAGGGCTGCTCAACCCATTAACAAGCCACCACTGCAAATTCTATGAGTTTTTGCGATAGATATTAGTATTTTAAAATTTGATCTTGAAATTATTACCATTAATTATAAATTTTAAAAAAATTATAATTTAAAATAACCTATAAAAATTCTTTTTTTTGGGTACATAAGAGCATCACTAACTGTGACTCAAATTTTTACTCAAATTTAAATTACCATTTGAGTAAAAAACTTAATTTGATACAAAATACTTTAATGAACAAAATTAGATTTAAAGAAGTAGAAATCTAAATTTAAATAAGGACAAATCTAAATTTAAAAGAGAGTAAAGATAATCATTAGATCTTTAAAAGATATAAAATCTCACCATTAAAGATTTGTATAAGGATTTAAATCTCTGTTAATTTGAGTAAAAAAATAAGTCTCTTTTGAGTTAATATAAATTTGAGCCAAAGATTGAACCAAATTTTTTGAGCTTTTCTACACAAATTTTAAATTTAAATTTAAATCTGAATCAAATTACACACTCTAAAATAAATATATAAAGAAATGTTATCTCCCAACACTACAAATAAGAGACCCTTTCATACCTATTTTAATGTTCTGTTTGGTACGATAAAAAAATAAAAGAATGAAAAGTTGAAAGAATAGAAAGTTAGAGAGATAGATAAAATATCATGTTTGGTAAGGAAGAAAAGTAAGAATGATGAAAAAGTGATGAATTAACTTTCCTTCTAACTCACCAAAATCAATCCCTTCAAAATCGGAAGGAAAGTGGATGAAAAATTAATTATTTGTGTTGAATGTATCTTATTTGTCTATATATATTACGTATACATTAATTTCATATAAAAATATAATGATAAAATATGTATATATATAAAAATAAAAAAAATAAACAAATTTAAATTTAAATTAAAAAAATATTTTTTTTTCATCTTAACTAGAGGTAAAAATTCGACTTAATACGATGACACGACTCGAACTCGACACAAATTTTATGACACGAACTTGAAAATAACATGACACGCGAACAAAAAATATAAGATTCATAATTTTATGACTCAACACGAATCTGACACGACACGACTTGATTGTCAACCCTAATTTTAGCCATTACAAAAAAAGAATTAAAAAAAATTAATTATTTTTATTTTTTATCTATACAACCAAATACAAATTAAAAAAAAATGCATCATTTCTACTTTCCATTCAATCTCGCGTCTCTTCCGCCCCATATCACCCAATCAAATATCAATATTCGTCCATTTGGGTCTTACAATTTCCAAATTCTGAGAATCTGACACGTCAATATCAACGGGATTTGCATAATCCGGCAAGGGTAATATAGTAAGAGTGAAATAGGAAAATAACAGAACTCTGATAGCCATGGTGTAGTCATGCATGTCATCAAACTACACGCGTTACAGTGAAAAAGGACAATTCACGTCGGTGCAATGAACTGAGGCGCCACCGCCTCAACTTATTCATTTAAGACTTTCTATCCAATCGCTTTTGTTTGTAAGCGCCAGAACAAACAAACCCAAAAACAAACAAAAGACAACTTGCAAATGCTTGCCTTTTCCAAATCAGATAACACATTCGACCTATTTAAAACTAGCTTAAAACCAAAAAATAAAAAATAAAAATAATCTGATCCGTTTTGAATAAAAATAATTTTTATCAGCATCAAAAAAAGTTAAAAAATAAAATTTATCTAAGGACTAATAAAAAAAATTAATTTTTTTGAAAACACTCTAAACAGTTTCAAGAGTATTTTTAACTTTTAATTTTTTGATTTTACTTTTTAAGCACCTAAAAAAATCAACTCCAAACAAGCTCAATAATTATTAACTACTAGACAATAAGTCCATCTTGTAGACATTTAATCTATGAAACACGGATATTTCGTTAAAATTGACGTATTCGTATCGGATATTAGAGGATACATATCAAATACACATTTTACGTATCCGATAATAATTAAATACGTCATCCGTTTCTAAATATATGTCGTTTTACACAATTTTTTTTGTTCTACAATATCTGTCGTTTAATAAAACCAAAACATAATTAATATTTTTTTCCCAAATTTACCCTTATCTATGTTTTTCAATAAGTGTTTAATAAATTAAGTATATGTTAAGTGTCTTTCATATTTTTTTCATTCCCAACACGTATTGAATAAAAATATTTTAGTCTTGTGCAATTATTTTTTACTCATGTTAGAGCTATTTAATATCTTCTTTAATTCCTGTGTAAAAACTTTAAACGACAAATATTTAAAAATAGATGAAGTATTAGGATACTTCACGGATACTTTTGTAGTAGAACAATATATATAATTTTTTAGTTACTTTTAACATCTCTTTTCGAATTCATATACCATACAATACATTAACAAAATTTTATATTACTTCAAAAACACATGAGTGTTTTTTAAGTATTATCTACAATTGCATGTCAAAAGACTATATAATAAAACTATTACATTATAATCTTAACAAAATTACTTCTAAATACTAAGTAAATATTAATTTTAATTCCTTTAATTAGTCACTTCATTTTTGTGAATATACCACAGCGACACGATATATATTTTCTTAAAACTTATTAATTTTCCTTATTATATGTTAAAGAACTACCAAAATATATGTGTTAAGTTGGTTAAAAATAATAAATATATTTTATTATAACCATATCCTGACCGTACCCGTATTCTATTTTTTTAAACTCTATCATATCGCCGTATTCGTATTGTATCATACTTTTATTTTGTATCGATATTCGTGCTTCATAGTATTTAATGGTAATAGACTCTCACATTTTATATGGTATGACTTTATAATTTTTGATCCAATAATATTCCTTATAAGTATAATAAATTGAGCTATACTATTGGAACTTTAATTTATTGATCTAATTTATTATAATATTTGAATTATTTGTAAGTCTTATCAAATATTAAAAGTTAGTGATAATTCAATAATTCTACTAAAATTACAGTAGGTTAATAAATTACATCAAATTTTTATTTCCAATCACACATATTAAGTTCCTAAAACACGTACCCACAGGACATTTCCAAGTGTCAAATCCTTCTTCATTCTCTCTTTATGTTGCCTTCTTCTCATAGGCCAACCCACCACCTTAAATGCCCCACGACCTCCTCTACAACCCCACATCACCTCACCTTTGTGTGCCTCAAAAGTCTGAGTTTGCTCCTCCATTACACCAACCTCAGACGACTCAGACCTACCCGGGCTTAACAAACTCTTCACCTTCAAAATGATGCAAACCATGAATTCCTACACTTTAACAGCAAAAACAGCTGAGATCATGGCTAGGTACAGACCCATAGCTCCAAAACCGGAGGTTACGGCGAACGCAGCGGACGTGTCGGAGAACACATCAATGCCACAGAACATCCGGCAATCCGCTTACCTTAGAACCGTGTGGCCCGATTTGCAGTCAAGGCCACAAGAACCAGAAAGAGAGGGAGGACTGCAATTGCACCACCTACTGTCAAGAGACAAAGGACTTGTCTTCAAGGACTCTATCCTATTCCTCCTCCTCAGGTAAACACTTCACCTGCCGGAAACCTCTCGTTCAATGCTTTAGGTCATGGCCCAAAAGGGTTTCCTCAGCTTATACCTGTCCCAATCTCAAATATCACCGCCCTCAACGGCGGCGTTGCAGTGGGAAATTCATGCACGTTGCCAGCGAACTTAGTCACACTACCTCTCCTCCCAATTCCTTCATCCTTACCATCGATACCCAACAAGCACCACCACCAGAAACCATAGGTGTTCGAGTTTGTGGAGGCAACAAAGATATAGACTTGAACACGGAAGCCGAAGATCCAGAAGAACAGGATTTCCTGCAGCAACTGCAAGGACCCACCAGCCCAATATCATTGCCCCACAGCCGGTTCGACCGGTGGGCTCCAACATATGTGTTGGGTGCATCAGTGACGACAGTGGTCGAACAACTTCTGTGCAACTTCTCAAGAAACCAGAGGAGGTGGAGGAAGAGGTCGAGTCTGAGGCCTTGCCGGCTATTGTATCAGATTCAAACAACAAAGTCAGACTGGCGAATTCCGCTTATAAGGAAATGGTGGGTCAGCCGGAATGTTCATGGCTTGACACCGCCGGTGGACGGAGGCGGTGCATGCAAGAGGATTGGTGGGGAGGTGATGCTCAAGTTTTTGGATGAAACTGTGCCAGTTTTCATCAAATGGGTTTCGTGCTGG
>CAUOFW020005035.1:0-14461 GCA_963454935.2 Ilex paraguariensis
AGCAGCGACATCATTATGTACTATGTTATGTAATTTATTTGTTTTATGATATTATAGGTGACATTATTGCATTACACACGCATGTAATGTTGAGTTATGTTTCCATTTTTGGGTAACTAAAAATGCTTTCCGGGATGGGACATGACAGTTTTTGTATTAAATTTTAATTAAAATTTAAAGAGTAATTTATAATTAAGTACAAATATTTATTAAAAATATTTAAAGTTGTGTATTATGCAAATTATAAATTAGATAATGTGATAAATAACAAAAAAATCTGACAAAAAAGGGAAAGAATATTTAATTGTGGATCACATTATTGATATTTTTAATTTGATTGAGGGGAAATATAAGAATTTTATTTTTTTAAATATAAATTAAGAATTTGAGAATCTTTTAAGGTATAAAATGGTATTCATTTTTTTTTTTTGCCAAATCATGTCTTTGTTTTGCCACATCAGCTTTGGGCGACTTGTTTAAAGGATGTGGTCATCCTGATGTGGGTTAGTATGATGAATAACGTTCATAATTAACTACTATTATAATATTATTGCACTCATTAGTGCCGGCGAAGCCATTTGAAACTTACTAGCGAATTGGACACAAAATTAATATAAAATCTAAAATTATCTTTTATGAGTTTAAGTGATTCGCCCGCTGGACACACTTGCATTGTATACGATATAAAAATGATAAATATATTTTATATATAATATGAACTCGTAATGATATGAATTTAACAATACATCATTGTATACAAGTCAAACATGAACTAAATAAATTACGACATAATTTAAAAATAATATAATATAGAAAATAACCAATTGCCAAACTTAGTCATATTGTATTTTTCATTTGTTTGATGCATAGTGTAGTTCACATGTCAAAACTTATTTATTCTTTTTTTTTTCTATAATACATCCAATCTAAATGATATTAGAGCTATCTCAAATGAAAATATCAAAATAGAGATGCCAGATTTTAATTTGAAGGTTTATGTGGTAATTTGACATAACATTTGACATATTAATCTCATTGTACTCTAATTGATATGTCAAAATAATTTATTTGATTATATTTTTATCATTATATTTATTTGATAGATTTTACATTAAATACTCAGAAACTCCATAAAATATTGTATTAAAATAATTTAGCATATCAATTGAGATATGTTAAATTTGACAATATGCCAATTTTCTTGCCAACTTAGCAATCGGCATGGCATGCCTATTGGAAAAAGAAGAAATGTCAAAAAGATCCGTTGGGTGCTCCATTTGACATACCGATTGGAGATGTTCTTAGAAGTCTAACATCTATTTCCGAGTCTATCACACTCGAATAATGATGCTTTTAGAATACCAATCCTAGTCTATCATAGCATCACGTGCAACCTAACATAAAATGGGACTTAAAGTGAAAATTCAAATGAGGTCCTGATTACGCCTAAAAAATAACGTGGTTATTATAGTATAATTTTATGATGTCAATTCTATAGAGATATAAATTAAAAGAATAATAGAATGAACAAAGAAATTAAAGAAAAATATTAAATAATTACTGGATAATAAAGATTAATTTTAAATTCAAATTAAAGTGAAACAAAATGACTAACAGAAAAAATATTTAAATTTGACAAATAGTAAAACATCAGGAATTCTTTGCACAAATCTGATATTTTAATTATTCTTAATTCATTGAATAACTCAATTGAGAATTTAATTTCCAAAATTCATAATCGAAAGATATAGATTTATAAACCAAGATTAAAACTAATGTAACCCCCTTGAAAAATCATTCACCACTTTTAAAATATGTAAATTATTATTATTATTAAGAAAATTCAACGACGACAATACTCAAGAAAGTAATATTGTAACAAAAAATTAAATCAATATAGATAAATAATTGATCCAAATATAATTAAAGAATTAATCCATTTAACAGAAAAAGTATAATTGAATCCGTAAATAGAATAAATTCTATTATTACTCAAAGAAAAAATATCAACTATAAATTGAGAATAATAAAAACAAAAAGGTTTTAGTAATTAAAAATCAATTGCATAAATTAAAAATAAATAAAATACTATCTGTTATGCAAATTCATCTCTAACTGTATTTAAAAATTTAATCATCCATAAATATGATGGACAACAAACATCTCCCAAAAAAATAAAACAAACCAGCGACCATCGGCATTTTTCTGATCTGCTCTGCGTCCGTCTTCTTCTGCTCAGCCGCTGCCTTCTTTTTCCTTTTCTTTTCCTTTGTTCCAGCCGCCACTCCCTAGTTAAAAAAAAAAATCAAAAGTTAAAAAAAAAATCACAGCCGCCTCTCACAAGAAAAAGAATAATAGGTTTTAAAGTCAAATTCTTTTTTAAAAATTACATTTCCTTCTCTTTTTTATTCTAATCCTTTTCACTTTAGTTCCTCTTTAGTCCAATTTCTCTGTTTCAACCCCTAAAGCCCAATTCTTGTATAATTTGAGAAAGATAAAGTCCAATAAAAATTATGAGTACTAGGCTCACGTGAAAGATGTATCAATTTCAACTTTTTTATTCCATGGGTTGTCATCAAAATAAAAATAAATATAAAACCCGAATAATAAAGTTTCAAAAATATTAAATGTAAAGTCCAATTATAAATTATTTTTAACCAACCAATAATACAATATTTAAGATTTAAAATATTATAAAATCATGCTCAAATATATCTCAATGTGAATAGACATTAAATTCAATAATATAAATTATATATAATTATTTATATTTACATTTTAGCATTTTAATCCAATAATCGAATATTTATAATGCATTTTCGCGCATTTATCACACCCCCCAACTTACTCATTGCTAGTCCTTAGCAATTTTCATGGCGAAATAATAAAAGAAACTAAATAATATCACACACAAAGGCTACCAAGTCACACTTTTCAGATTCACATGTCAAAACAATCTTAGGAATTCAATAACTTCATCACAAGCAATCTACCTGAAGCAATCCACAGAGTGTGTGTGTGTGTTCCAAACTATAGCCATCTAACCAGAAACCCTGACACATGCAACATCAAAAACATCTCAAACAAAATGTTCAACTCAATAACTCACGAGTATAAAAGTATTTCGTGTGGAGATTCTTTCTATGAAGTTGACAATAGGTGTGCACACACTCTCATGAGGAATTAGGCAATTTTGTACAAGCAACAAACAAACATTGTTCTTATGATAGGAATACTAACAAATGAGACTTCCACCATGCTTTCCCAAAATCTTCCCTAGGATCAGAACGGTCAACACAAAAGATTGTGATCAAGGTTGATAAAGAAAAACATATCTGCATGGTGTGATCAATGTTGATAGACTAGATCCTCAAGTGGAATATCTTCCACTTCTGGAACTTGCATATCAATTAATACTTTAAAACGTTGACCATTTACTTTAAAGATCTGACCATCCTTAGGATTCTCTATTCCACCGCCCCATGTGCAAAAACATTCTTTACTATAAAAGGGCCGGTCCACCTAGACCTAAGTTTTCCAAGGTGCTTATGGAGTCTAGAATCATATAAGAATACTCGATCATTAGACTTAAATGTTTTTCTCAAAATATTTTTATCATGAAACACTTTCATTTTAGCCTTAAAGATTTTAGAGTTCTCATAAGCATCATTTCTCAACTCCTCTAATTCGGTCAGTTGAAATTTTTTAAGTTTACTTACTTCTCCCATGTCAAAATTGAAATGTTTGATGGCCCAATAGGCTCGATGCTCGAGCTCTACAGGTAAGTGGCAAGGCTTTCCAAAAACAAGCCTATAAGGTGACATGCCTAAGGTAGTTTTAAAGTTGTACGATAGGCCCAAAACGCATCAACTAGTCTCAAAGACTAATCGTTGCGATCCAGATTTACCCTTTTTTTTTCTAAAATTTGCTTAATTTTCCTGTTTGTAAGTTCTACCTGTCCACTTGTTTGAGAGTGGTAGGCAATAGAAATCTTATGTACCAACCCATATTTTTTCATTAAAGACTCAAAAGAACGGTTGCAAAAATAAGTACCCCGGTCACTAATGATAACACATGGTATACCAAATCAAGATAATATATTTTCTTTGAGAAATTTAGTTACCGTCTTATTATCATTGCTCCTGCAAAATGCTACCTCTACCCTTTTTGACACAATCTATTGCCACAATAATATATTGATATCCAAAAGAAGGAGGAAATGATCCCATAAAATCAATGTCCCAACAATCAAAAATTTCAATCACTAAAATTGGATTTAAGGGCATCATATTACGACGAGACATAACTCCTAACTTTTGACACTTTTCACATGAGCGATAATAGATGTTTGCATCCTTAAACAAGGTAGGCCAATAAAATTTACACTGCAAAATTTTAGCAGCGGTTTTCTTCATTGAAAAGTGCCCCCACAAGCTTGGGAGTGACAAAATTCCAAGACGCTAGCAATCTCCTCATTAGGGATGCAACGCCTTAAAATTTGATCAGGACAATATTTGAAAAGAAAAGGGTCATTCCAATAGAAATTTCGTACCTCAGTCATGAATTTCCTCTTGTCTTGAGCTCTCCAATCCACCGGTATCTCACCTGTAACCAAATAATTCACAATATGAGCAAACCATGACAGAGAAGTAACATAAAGTAAATGTTCATCGGGAAAATCATCCCTGATTGGCAGGTGGTCAGAGGTATCCTCAAATGTGAGCCTCGAGAGATGGTCAGCCACTACGTTCTCCACTCCTTTCTTATCTTTGATGGTGATGTCAAATTCTTGCAAAAGTAAAATTCACCATATTAGTCGTGCGTTAGCATCCTTCTTTGTAAGAAGGTACTTAAAGGTTGCATGATTTGTGAAAATAATAATAGGAGAACCAATCAAATAAGCACGAAACTTATCCAAAGCAAACACTACAGCTATCAACTCTTTTTTCATGGTGGAGTAATTCATCTGAGTACTATTTAGAGTTCTACTAGCATAATAAATGACAAAAAGTTTTCCCTCCCTTCGCTGTCCAAGAACAGCACCCTCAACAAAATTACTAGCATCACACATGATTTCAAAAGATAAAGTCCAATCAGGTGACTGTATTATGGGTGCTGAGGTAAGCTTGCCAATTAGCGTTTTAAAGGCCTATTGACTAGCTTGTGTCCAATCAAATTGGGCATCTTTAGCTAGGAGGTCACATAATGGTTTAGATACGGTGAAAAAATTCTGTATGAACCTCCTATAAAAACCTGCATGACCAAGAAAGGATCTCACATCCTTTACTGTCCTAGGTGTAGGCAACTTAGATACTAATTCAATCTTAGATTGATCAACTTCTATCCCCCTAAAAGAAATAATATGCCTTAAGACAATACCTGAAGGTACCATAAAATGACATTTCTTCCAATTCAAAATCAATTTCTTTTCCTCACAATGAGTCAACACTCTCTCTAAATTCAATAAGTATGCATCAAAAGAAGATCCAAAAACAGTTAAGTCATCCATAAAAAATTCCATGCAATTTTTAACCATGTCATTAAAAATGCTCATCATGCAACGTTGAAAAGTAGCTGGTGTATTACACAATCCAAATGTCATTCTACGAAAAACATACGTACCAAAAGGACAAGTGAAAGTGGTTTTTTCCTGATCGTCTAATGCAATTTCAATTTGATAATAACTAGAATAACCATCCAAGAAACAATATAAAGGATGACCAGCCACACACTCAAGAATTTGATCAATAAAAGGGAGAGGAAAATGGTCTTTTCCGGGTGACAGCATTCAATTTTCTATAATCCATGCACATCCGCCACCCAGTCACAAGTTTTGTAGGGACTAACTCTTCTTGGTCATTCTTTACCACAGTAACACCTGACTTTTTAGGAACAACCTATGTAGAACTTACCCATTTACTATTAGCAATAAAATATATAATTCTTGCATTTAATAATTTCAACACTTCATTTTTCACCATTTCTTTCATAATGGGATTAAGCCTACGCTGGGGGTCTTTACGAGGACTAGTTCCATCTTCCAAATTAATTTTATGAGAACAGACCAGGGGACTAACACCTTTTATATCAACAATGCTCCAACCTAAGGTTGACTTATGCTTACTTANCTGGGGGTCTTTACGAGGACTAGTTCCATCTTCCAAATTAATTTTATGAGAACAGACCAGGAGACTAACACCTTTTATATCAACAATGCTCCAACCTAAGGTTGACTTATGCTTACTTAGGGTTCAAATTAATTTCTCACCTTGAGACTCAGACAATTTAGATGAGATAATAACAGAAAAAGTATCACCTGGACCAAGGAAAACATGTTTTAAACCCTTAGGCAGAGGCTTCAATTCAACTTTGGGTGCTTCCACACTTGAAAGAATTTGTTTTTCACCTTTCTCAGGCAACTCCTCAAAATTCGGTTGCCATGCCTGAGTGCCATAATCCTGAGTCCTATCAAAAATAGCACACATATCAACTACATCAGATGGATCACTCATAGAATCAAACTCAGAATGAACAAAAAAATACTCAAGGAGATCAAAATCATGAGCTATAGAAACTCCTTTATCCATGAGAGAGTCAATCATGTATGTTTGGTGGCTCTCGTCATCATCTGCTAGCTATTTTGTAATATAAAAAATATTCACCTCGAGAGTCATGTTTCCAAAAGAGAGCTTCATGAGCCCATTCCTGCAATTAATAAGAGCATTAGCAGTGGCAAGAAAAGGTCTACCTAAAATCAAAAGAATTTTAGAAGTAATATCAACAACAGAGCTAATATCAAGGATTAAAAAATCAACAGGATAATAAAATTTGTCAATTTGAATTAGAACATCNTATGTATGTTTGGTGGCTCTCGTCATCATCTGCTAGCTATTTTGTAATATAAAAAATATTCACCTCGAGAGTCATGTTTCCAAAAAAGAGCTTCATGAGCCCATTCCTGCAATTAATAAGAGCATTAGCAGTGGCAAGAAAAGGCCTACCTAAAATCAAAAGAATTTTAGAAGTAATATCAACAACAGAGCTAATATCAAGGATTAAAAAATCAACAGGATAATAAAATTTGTCAATTTGAATTAGAACATCCTCTACCACACCCCGAAGTACTTTGACTGAACAATCAGCCAATTGTAATACCACGGTGGTTGGTTTGATTTCTCCTAACCCTAATTGCAAATAAATAGAATATGGCATTAGATTCACGCTAGCTCCTAAATCTAACAAAACTTGTCCAAACTCATGGTTTCCAATGTTGCACGCAATGGTTGGACAACCAGGATCCTTGTACTTGGGGAGGAATTTGCTGCTCAATTAGAGTACTAACTTACTCCGTTAGGAATGCTGTCTTCTTCACATGGTGCTTTCTCTTAACTGTACACAAATCCTTGAGAACTTTTGCATAAGTAGGAACTTGTTTAATCACATGCAAAAGAGGAAGATTGATTTTTACCTGCCTTAAATTCTCTAGAATTTCATTGTTAGGATCCAGAGTTCGCTTGCTTGATTTTGGAGCTTAAGGGTATGGTACCTTAACAAGACTCTTTGTTACCTCAGGTTCCTTGGGCAGCTCGGCATCACTACTATCTTGAACCTTGTCTACATCCTCTGATTTGTTCGTTGTTGGGATGTGTAATGAATCACCACTTCGTATCACAATGACATTCACATCCTTCAAATTCTCTTGCACCATGTGTTGGCCATGGGGTGCAGACTGAGCTTGAGAAGGGAACTTACCTCGCTCATTCACACTCAAAGAGCTCATCAATTTGGACACTTGGCTCTTTATCTATTTGTTTTCTTCAACAACCTGCATAATCAAAGATTCAAATATTTGGTTAGTTTTACCCTGTGTCTCAATGAAAGCATGCAAAGAGTTTTGTAAAGGACTCCTAGAAGATGAAGGTGCATGATAAGGTGCAGGATATCATCTAGGGGGTTGTGCAGATGGTTGATTTTTAGACTTTCAGCTAAAATTAGGGTGATTACGCCACCTCGGATTATAGGTATCAAAGTAAGGTGTAAAAGGCTTCTTGTACATACCTAAGACATTACATTGTTCCTTATACATCCCTCTCATCTCAGCAAGTGTGAGACATTCTTGGGCGAGGTGATCTACCCCGCCACACACAAAACATGATCCAAAAAACTCTGCATGACTATCCATGTGTGTTGGCTTTAAGTCCTTAATCTTTAACATATCTAGCTCCCTAGTGAGTATTTCAACCTTAGCCTTTAGGCTATCCTCTTCCCTGAGATGGTAAATTCCACCACCATCTGGATTTTCTGCAGTTCATGACCTATCTGTGCTTTTAGTNACCACACACAAAACATGATCCAAAAAACTCTGCATGATTATCCACGTGTGTTGGCTTTAAGTCCTTAATCTTTAACATATCTAGCTCCCTAGTGAGTATTTCAACCTTAGCCTTTAGGCTATCCTCTTCCCTGAGATGGTAAATTCCACCACCATCTGGATTTTCTGCAGTTCATGACCTATCTGTGCTTTTAGTAGCACTAGGTCCAATCCAAGTGTGAGCTTTTTCAGCAAGCTCATCGAGGTATTCTATGGCCTCATCAAGATCTTTTTGTAAAAACTCACCATTACACATCATCTCCACAAATTGACGTTCTTTAGNGTCCAAGTGTGAACTTTTTCAGCAAGCTCATCGAGGTATTCTATGGCCTCATCAGGATCTTTTTGTAAAAACTCACCATTACACATCATCTCCACAAATTGACGTTCTTTAGGTGTTAGTCCCTCATAAAAATAGCTCACTAAGTGTCAATTCTCATACCCATGGTGAGGACATACACTCAACAACTCCTTAAATCTCTCCCAAGACTGATACAAGGTCTCACTATCCTTTTGTGCAAAGGTGGAGATTTGTCTTTTTAAAGCGTTGGTCTTATGTTGAGGGAAATATTTATTAAAGAAGACTTGAGTCATCTCACTCCATGACCCAATAGATCGTGGTCTCAGCGAATATAGCCAACTCTTAGCTCTATCCTTCAAAGAGAGAGAAAAGAACTTAAGTTTCACAACATCATCAAGTGCAATTTGACTATGAAAAGTCACAACTACTTTCTCAAACTCCTTAATGTGCACATATGGATTTTCATTTTCCAAGTCATGAAAATTAGAGAGTAACTGTATCATCTTTGTTTTAAAATTTAGTTGGCGAGTATTAGTTGGAAACATGATGCATGATGGTGTGGCTGTGCGTGTAGGGTGGAGATAATCATGAAGAGTTCTAATGGGTTGATTTTCGTGTTCACCTATTTTTTTTGGGACTTGATGGATTTTCAAATGAAGGATTTATAATCTGATTTTAATTCTACCATAGGCCTACTAGCAAATCTACCTAAGGTGTCTCTATATCTGTGCATGCAAGGCAATTGAATGCTAAAAGAATAAAAATATTATAAAAAGAAAGAATAAAAAAAAATAATAATAATATAGCAAGCTAAAAGAAGGAACGAAGNTAAAAATAATAATAATAATATAGCAAGCTAAAAGAAGGAACGAAGTTACCGTTTTTGCAGACTGTTGAAAAGAAAAACTATCTACTAATTCTNAAAATAATAATAATATAGCAAGCTAAAAGAAGGAACGAAGTTACCGTTTTTGCAGACTGTTGAAAAGAAAAACTATCTACTAATTCTTCTACCGTCCCCCTGGCAACGGCGCCAAAATTTGATTACGCCCAAAGAATAATGCGGTAATTGTAGCACAGTTTTGAGGTGTCGATTTCACAGAGAAACAAATTAAAAGAATAATAGAATGAATAAAGAAACTAAAGAAAAATATTAAATGATTACTGGATAATAAAAATTAATATTAAATTCAAATTAAAGTGAAGCAAAATGACTAACGAAAAAAGTATTCAAATTTGACAAACAGTAAAGTGTCAGAAATTTCTTGCATAAATCTGGTATTTTAATTATTCTTAATTCATTGAATAACTCAATTGAAAATTTAATTCCCAAAANATGACTAACGAAAAAAGTATTCAAATTTGACAAACAGTAAAGTGTCAGAAATTTTCTTGCATAAATCTGGTATTTTAATTATTCTTAATTCATTGAATAACTCAATTGAGAATTTAATTCCCAAAATTCCTAACCAGAAGATATAGATTTATAAACTAAGATTAAACCCAATGTAACCCTTTGAAAAATCATTCACCACTTTTAAAATACGTAAATTATTATCAGTATTGAGAAAATTCAACGACGACAATACTCAAAAAAGTAATATTACAGCAAAAAATTAAATCAATATAGATAAATAATTGATCTAAACATAATCAAAGAATTAATCCATTCAATAGAAAAAGCATGACTGAATCCATCAACAGAATAAATACTATGATTACTCGGAGAAGAAAATATCAACCATAAATTGAGAATGATAAAAACAAAAGAGTTTTAGTAATTAAAAATCAATTGCATAAATTAAAAATAAATAAAAGACCATCTACTGTGCAAGTTCATCCCTAGCCGTATTTGAGAATTTAGTTACCCATAAATATAATGGACAACAAACATCTCCCAAAGAAATAAAACAAACTGGCGACCATCGGCATTTTTCTAATCTGCTTTGCGTCCGTCTTCTTCTGCCCGACCGCTGCCTTCTTTTTCCTTTTCTTTCCTTTGTTCCAGCTACCACTCCCAATGAAAATTATGAGTGCTAGACCCACGTGAAAGATGTATTAGTTTCAGTCTTTTTACTCCATGAGTTGTCATCAAAATAAAAACAAATATAAAATCCGAATAATAAAGTTTCAAAAATATTAAATGTAAAGCCCAATTGTAATTTATTTTTCACCAACCAATAATGCAATATTTAAGATTTAAAATATTATAAAATCATGCTCAAATATATCTCAATGTGAATAGATATTAAATTCAATAATATAAATTATATCTAATTATTTATATTCACATTTAAGCATTTTAATCCAATAATAGGGTATTTAGAATGCACTTTCGTGCACTCATCAGGTCCCATTAATTTGTATAATAAATTTTAAGATTTAAATCATTATACAATATTATTTATATATTATTTCCTTTTGAGATGCAAAAATAATTATTAGTTTAACATGTATTTTTAATAAGTAGTCTAGTTAATTTGAACCAAATATGATACCTGATATAATTATAAGATATAATTTTATTAAATTTACAATTTATTAACAGCTTAAATAAATTCTTAATAAACTCAAATCAAAATCTAAAAAGCAATAATTTATCAAAAGATTATTAGATTTTAGAAAAGTCAACAAATAAAAGATTTTTAAAGTTACCCAGTGGTTGGTAATAGTATATTAAAAAATATTATATCACTAAATAACATTATTATAAAAGAAATTAGTATTGCATTAGTATAGGGTCTTAAAAATAAATATTAAACTTAATTGAACTTGGGCCTAGAATCTTTGCTTACCAATTTTTAGAAGTCCAAAAACCAATTTGGTTTTAGAAATAAAAGTGAACTTACTTGAACATGAGTTTTAGAAATTTTACTTGGGACCTAAGAATAAAATTAGACTTAATGGAACTTGTCTCTAAAAATTGGGTAAATTAAAATGGGCCCTAAATATTTGGAACCCTAGCCATTGAAGCCGACTCCAGATAGGATTNAATTCGGAACCCTAGCCATTGAAGCCGGCCCCAGATAGGATTTTCGCAACTAAAACCCCTAGTTCAAAAAATTAAACATGACAAAAATAGGGCTGTTTTAGTATTTTTATTAAAAAAAAAATGGACTAAATTGTCATAAGTGAAATTTGATTAGATTTAATGAATGTGAAAATTAGAATCAAGAATATGAGAATCTATTTTGTCAATAAGTCTAACTACGAACTTATTGGGCCATTAAGGACACACGATATGCAATTTTTGGTAAGTAGATCCATGACACTCATCTCTCTCTTTTTTAAATTCCTATTTGACCCTAAATTGATAAAGAATACTCTGATGCTATAAATACATGATTGTTCCATTGAAAATATCTCTTTTCTTTTCTCTCTTCTCTTCTTGCTCTTATTATCTTATTTCTCTCTCTCTCTCNTGTTCCATTGAAAATATCTCTTTTCTTTTCTCTCTTCTCTTCTTGCTCTTATTATCTTATTTCTCTCTCTCTCTTTCTCACACACACACACACATACACATATTCACACACACACACACGACGACTATAGTGACAGTAACAGTAACAATAACTTAACTATATTGACACAATGACATAAACATAGTGACACATCAACACATTCACATTGTCACCATAATAATGGTTGTTACTATCACAATAGAACATATTTTAACAGTGACATTAGTTATTATTGTCACACTAACGCTTAATTTTACAATGACAATGGTCATTACTATCACAATAGAACATATTTTCACAGTGACATTAGTTGTTATTGTCACACTACAATTTATTTTTACAGGAACAGTGGTGATTATTGTCACCATAGAACATATCTTTATACTGACATTAGTTGTTATTGTCACATTAACACACATTTTCATAATGAAAAGTGACTGTTATTATCATAATAACACAAAATTTTTGGGAATTTTTGGAAACCGGTCCACCATTGTTACTGTAACAATTGTTGTATATATATATATATATATATAAATGTTTCTTCCTTTTAATTCTCGTCCTTATGAGTGTGCGTATGTCTATATATATATACATGAGAGAGAGATTTGCTAGTGAGAGATAGATATATATGTGGGAGAGAGAGAACATAAGATGCAAGATGTGAGGGAGAGAGATTTTTTTAGAGAAAAATGCTACATATCCCCAATGGAACTAAGAAGTTAAAACTCAAATATATATCATCTTTTAAATGAGCGTTAGATGAGTAAGTCTCATTGAAAAAATTGATAGAATCCACTTATCCAAGATATTATGTGCATTTGATTTATAATTTTTTAAGTTTTATTTAAATCTAGTAGCATTGCTCGTTTTTAGAAATTGGGCGAGATATTTTAGGATCTTTTGAGAGAGATTTTAAATGAGAGAGAGATTGTGTGAGATTTTACATGAGAGGGATCTGCTTGTGAGAAAGAAGTTTACATGAGAGAGACAAATTTTAAATGTGAGAGAGATTACGTGAAATTTTTTAGGATATGAATAATGATTTTTATGATTTGTATTTATTTTAGGGTCTTTATTGTCTTTTCTCGTCTAATTGTTAACCCAAAAAATATGCACATGAACTAGTTGATCAAAAAAATTGTTACATTGGACCGGTCCGAAAAATCCCTTAAATGTATTTTTGAAGGATGTGGGGTTAGATATTGAAGAAATAACACTAACACCCCTTCTTATGTATCAAAATTTCAGGAGGCATCCTTATTGTTTCTAAAATAATAGTGACAACTTTATGGATTTGAATTTTTATTTCACAAGAAATCCCTCCGATAACTTTCAGTTAGGAAACTCATAGGATCGGTCGAACACATTCGACCTTTTCCACTACAACAAACATACACTTGTTAACTATGCACATATAGCAACAACATGGGTTGATAGGACAACTCAGCACTAAATTTTCTCTTAGCCCCCTACTCAAGCTTTTCCCCAAACTCAACCCCCTTCAAATGTTTATTCTCTAACCCAGTCAGTTTTGAACTTATTTTTTAAACTCAAATTTTTTTTTTCAAAAATGTCATTTGAAATGATACCTTCAGATGTTAAAACGCTATTTGGAATGACAATTTAAAACGCTCTAAGCGTCCACCTTGGAATCCACATCCCCGTCAAGCGGAGTCTTCCAATGGGTGGGCTCCTCGGCTCCTAACTCCTCGTCAAGTGTGAAATCTGAAAAAATTTTATTTGTAGGGGGTGAGCACGAAGCTCTGTAGCAAAATCCTCTCAACTCAAACAAGGTTTGAAAAACATAGCAAACGGTCGGTCTCATTTCACAACTAACATATATATAGGTTTGGAATGAAAACAGTGACATTTTAAAAGAGATCTCAAGTTTAAACAATAGCAATAATCAGTTAAAAGAATAAAGTGAGTTTAGCATCGATAAACAAAATTCTAATTTAAGCTATTTAAGAAGGGCTTCTCCCTAAGCATTGTCCCATACCAATGCATCGGCAAGAACGACCCAACTCCCGATTCCATGTATTTTTGGTTCATCCCCGTACCATGTATGTTGATTGCTTCTCGTGAATCTACCTAACGATCATGCCTAGTCCACCAATTCCAACCAACAATCACAAATCTCTTTAGGAAGGGCGTGTACCGTCTCCTACGGCATTGACGAAATCCTCCCAAGGTGTCTAGTATACTAACCCTTTTCCTCGGTGTATATGTGAACAATAGTGATCGCAAACACAACAACGATCCACTACGAGCATTAGGCAACCATCTCACCCCCCATTGGGATAGACTAACCTCTAACACTCTACG
>CAUOFW020005035.1:15944-74350 GCA_963454935.2 Ilex paraguariensis
TTGCAAAATACTTTTGTGAGCGCTGTGAACATGCACAATGCTGCATAGACAATGTTATTGAGTACTCACCTAAAGCAATCAAATTTATGCAACCCAACCAGGTCAAAGTAGGAATGTGTATTGTTACACCCTTTCACTTGTGACGTGAAGTTATAGAGGTGGTCAGTAATAACAATAATACACATGTTTTTTGTATTGATGACCGGACATGCAGCTGTGGGAAAGTTACAATTTATAAAATGCCTTGTTCTTATGTTATGGCCGCTTTCTCGCATTTTCATGTTAGTTCTTGGAATTTAATCGATCCAGTGTATAGCATCCATGCACTTGAATCAACTTGGGCACTTGATCTTCATCTTCTGCACCACCAAGATTATTGGAATGATATCGATGGTCCTACATTATGCCCTGACAGGTCGTTGCATTGAGAAGTTAGAGGACATCCATAGACATCGCGCATATGGAATGAAATGGATTTTCCAATAGAAAGGCGTAAGCAAAACCACTGTAGTATTTGTTTGCAAGCAAGACACGATCGCCAAACATGTCCAGCAAAGAACCAATCAACTTTTTCAATGGGTCATCCACTATAAATGTTACTTAAGCACTCTAATGTTGTATGTAAATTGTATTGCATTCATTATTTATTGTTCGAGACCTTTACTCATCATACGATTTTTTTAACATTACAAATTTTTTTTTATGTGTAGGATGTATTTGATCGTACATGGTACATACAAATATTAGCGTTGTTATTTAGATATGCTAACTCATGATTGAATTTTTTTTGATGATGTAGGTTGTAGACATGGATCGTGATCCCTGTTCATTACTACATCCAGGTCCAGATGATGCATCTGTTCTAACCTTACAGGTTGACTATTGCACAACAGCTATATGGGAGGGCATTGAGCTACCCCTGTTACATTGCGGCTCCGACTCATGCATTGACCCCCACACATGCGCATATACCGACATCGACCACGACATCGACACCCACGCCAACCTCGACATCTATCCCGACATCGGGTGCAGTTGCTTCTACACCAATATCAGCATCCACACTGATACCAACACCTATTTTTATAGTGACACCTTGTCATACACATGTGGATGTTCCTATTTCCACTCCACCAGTGGTGTCAGCAGGTGTTGCCATCAGCTTATCACACACATTCTCTCCTTCCCCATCTAGATAGCCTCCCATACCAGATCCATTGTTAGATGAGGAGGGAGTGACACAAAATGCTACAGTTGAAGGTGTAGGTTGTGTGCGAGTCAGGCCGCGGGTTAGAGGTGGATGGCAAGGTTGAGAACACGGGCGAGGTTATGCACAACATGCCCATCATCACGATGACGTCGGTGTGTCACAAGTGACACAGGCTGGACCACATGATGCTGAGCAAGAGGTTCGTAGACAGCCGAAGCGATGTAGGCAACCACCTACGTGTGGGACATGATGTTGATGTTTTTGTTGGATTTTTTTTCTACACTGTACAAAGTTTTTCTTTAGTAATTATATTGTCACATACACAATCATGTTTTTTTATTGCATTCTTCAATCAAGTTGCCACAGACATAATCAATATTATACACAACACATTTAACTCAATTCAACATTACATGTACATTACACTTAACATGTAAATCTCAATACAATAATAACATGATCTGGAGAGACAACAATACTAACATACGTCCACACAAACACTAACATTTGTTCCCATAATACTACGATGGGTCAACACAAACACTAACATAACACTTGTTTCCACAACACTACCATAGCACTTATCCACACAACACAACACTAACTTAACAATTGTCCACACAATACCGACTTGACAGTTCACCACACAACACTAACATGACAGTTCATCACAAAATACTAACATCACAGTTCTCCACACAACATCATGGCTCAAATTCTTCGTTGGACATCTCGACATAGAAATTCATCTAACTTCTCAACTTAGAAGGAAACTTATGCATGTTTCTTCCATTAACCCTTCTTTAGCATGTTCTTGTGCTATGCTACGGAGGTTATAACGATTTAGACGAATTACCATGCGATTATTCTCAGCTCAAAAATGATAACATGCTCCCTCTAGTTGTTAAGGTGTCTTAACTGGCATAGGGACGACAATTTGTTGAGGCTTTTGTAAATTGTAAGTTTGTATATCTCGAATAAAATTTTCTCGCTCCGTCAAACGATATTGCAATTTTGCCCCCATGGTTCTTACCACCCTGCTTGACTAACGTAAACGAGAATTTATTGGATAAAAGAACTCATCCTCTAAGGCCCCATGATAACCCATATTTCATATAAAGTTCTAACACTATAATTCATGTTGAAAATGAGTTTTCTTCACTTAGAACACAACGATGGTGAATATATAGTGAATACACAAATCTTCCAACAGCTAACCATATCAATACAAACACTGTCTTGGAGTGACAACTAACTGCTCTGTCATAATATTGTAGAAGAAAAAGTGACAACTCGTGAGTACTTAATGTCATGTGTTGAAGTGACTAAACCTTGAATGAGTTTCAACAGACCATGTGTTGAAGTGAAAAAATCTTGAATTTTAACATACCATGTGCTGAACTAACTTAACCCTGAATTAGTTTCTACATACCATGTGTTGAAGTGAGAACACACATTTGATAAGGGAAAAGAATGAAATGACCTTACACTAGTCTGACGAATGACTATACCATAAATGACATCTAATCACTACACTATTTTACTATTAACTAATGTGACTTTTCTAACATAGTAGAATTGTGACACTACTATTTAAACACCTTAGTTATTGTTGATATGACAAGCNTAACACTATAATTCATGTTGAAAATGAGTTTTCTTCACTTAGAACACAACGATGGTGAATATATAGTGAATACACAAATCTTCCAACAGCTAACCATATCAATACAAACACTGTCTTGGAGTGACAACTAACTGCTCTGTCATAATATTGTAGAAGAAAAAGTGACAACTCGTGAGTACTTAATGTCATGTGTTGAAGTGACTAAACCTTGAATGAGTTTCAACAGACCATGTGTTGAAGTCAAAAAATCCTGAATTTTAACATACCATGTGCTGAACTAACTTAACCCTGAATTAGTTTCTACATACCATGTGTTGAAGTGAGAACACACATTTGATAAGGGAAAAGAATGAAATGACCTTACACTAGTCTGACGAATGACTATACCATAAATGACATCTAATCACTACACTATTTTACTATTAACTAATGTGACTTGTCTAACATAGTAGAATTGTGACACTACTATTTAAACACCTTAGTTATTGTTGATTTGACAAGCACAACATCATGTCTACATCAAATTTCTTTACGAGATTTAACAATCACAGATGTGAACGGGTTTGGTTATTACAAGAATGGAATGATGATTACAAGAATGAGAGATTTTTTGATTCAAAATAGTATTATGTAGGAGTACGATGAGAGTGGGCTTTTCGTGCTAAAAAATCAGACAAAATATTCACACAACTAAGAGAACTTGGCATACTAATGCCTCATAGATGATTAATAACAATGCAACACCAGAATAGCGAGGACTAAAAATCAGTANGTGAACGGGTTTGGTTATTACAAGAATGGAATGATGATTACAAGAATGAGAGATTTTTTGATTCAAAATAGTATTATGTAGGAGTACGATGAGAGTGGGCTTTTCGTGCTAAAAAATTAGACAAAATATTCACACAACTAAGAGAACTTGGCATACCAATGCCTCATAGATGATTAATAACAATGCAACACCAGAATAGCGAGGACTAAAAATCAGTAGTAAAATAAGTTCGAAGAGAGAATAATAGAATGCTGGTTCTTAGGTCTCGCAATTATATGCTCCGACAAGTAAAAGACATGATGCAAACTGCACATGGACGAGAGTTGATACTAGTTGAGCAAAATATATATTGTCTAATGCACAATACTTGTCAGATGATTATATATCTTATAANACTAATGCCTCATAGATGATTAATAACAATGCAACACCAGAATAGCGAGGACTAAAAATCAGTAGTAAAATAAGTTCGAAGAGAGAATAATAGAATGCTGGTTCTTAGGTCTCGCAATTATATGCTCCGACAAGTAAAAGACATGATGCAAACTGCACATGGATGAGAGTTGATACTAGTTGAGCAAAATATATATTGTCTAATGCACAATACTTGTCAGATGATTATATATCTTATGAAGCTTAACAAAGTTGGCAATTGTTCATTTGTGAGATAACAATCTTGTCTAACAAGTATAGTGTCAAGTCATGTCAGTCATTTGTATTTGAATTGTTATGTATTTACTTTTTCATTGTGAACTCATTTCATTGCTTTATTAGTGTAGTCAGTCTAGTGACAAGTCACATCAATCCTTTTGTCATTCACAAGTTATGTCGTTGCTTTATCAGTGTGGAGTCATATCATTACTTTCCCTATGTTAAGTCATGTGAATCGTACCATGTAATTGTCTTGTCAAATTTATATATAATTATATTTTGTGTCTATATAAACCATTAGAATTAATTGTGTACATCATAACTCAAAACATGTCTAGCCGCACACCTAAGACACAATCTAGTCAAACCACCCAAGGTTCTTCATCACACAATGAACAACAAAGTTCATCTTCACCCAACGAACGTCAATGCTCGACTGGCCGAATGGTTGAATGTAGTTCGTTCAATTGAATCATNTTCACCCAACGAACGTCAATGCTCGACTGGCCGAATGGTTGAATGTAGTTCGTTCTATTGAATCATACATAGATTTTAATGGTGTAACTTGGTATGAACAAAAACGTGAGTTCTCTAATGAGCCCATCAACCATTATTACTCATTCAGTCAAGTTGGACACGTATTTGTTAGGCTTGCGATCTACTATCCGCCTCTGAGTGTTTGTATCAAACCTACACCAAGATGGCGACAATTATATGACAAACGTTGTGAGCTTGAAGTATATTGTCATTGACATGGATTAATGGTGCCGAAGGCACGTTCGAATGATATATATGATCCACAAAACTCTACCAACCATAACGAGATCATAACAAGACTTGAACGTGAAAATGATCAGATGCAATGCAGACTTGATCGTTTTGCATGCAATCGACCATGCAAAAATTGAGTATTTCGATCCTGATTATGTTGAGATTCAAATTTTGTAGGATCCATTACTTGTTTTAGATACAAAAATTTGTGATTATTCCGATTTAAGGGATGATACGTCTGACACTTTTATTCCTTCGAGTTTATGTGTACTCGACAATCCTCTATGTTATTTTCTACATCAACCAAATTATTGACATATTGTATTTCTTACAGCATCATGTAATAAAATTATTTTGTTTTAATGTATAAGTATCTTTTTCCCTATTTTGAAGTTTTGCACACTTTTGTAGGGTGGTGGTGATCGTGGGGTAGTGGTGGGGGTGACGATGGGGGTAGTGGTGAAGGTTTTGTAGTGGTGAGGGTAACGGCGTCGGTGGTGGTAAGGGTGATAGTGGGATGAAAATGATGGTGGTGGTTGTAGTGATAATGGTAGTGGTGGGGTGGAGATAGTGGTGGTGGTGGAGCGGTGGGGGTAGTGGTGGGGTTAACGACAGCGGTGGTGGTAAGGGTAATGGTGGGATGACAAAGATGGTGGTGGTTATAGGGATAATGGTGGTGGTGGAGCAGTGGTGATTGTTGTGGCAAAGGCGGTGGTGGTGGTGGTAGTAATGGTGATGCTGGTGGAAGTAGGGTGGCAGCAACGGTGGTGGATGTGACACCCCTAAAACCGGGGGTCCCGTTGACAACCCCTCAACCCGCAAAAAATGCCTGTGAGTGCCACTTGATCCGACATCACGCTAATATTATTCCGTTACCGAAATCTTACATCACACGTAACAACCGTGTTCCTTTAATCATTTAATTCAATGGAGGTCCAATGTGCCTCAATATACCTCATTTATTGTCCATTTGTATTATTGGAACTAAAGAAAACAAAGCTCAAAAGGTTGGTAAAACAATTTTAAATTTTCAGATTTTTGGAAGAGCTACCAATAGGTGTATGTTAGACCTACTGGTAGGAATTATACCTGTAAGCTACCGGTAGCTTTTTCCTACTGGACATGTACTACCTGTTAGCTATCGGTAGGTTTTGCCTGCTGGACGAGTACTATCTGTTAGCTACTGGTAGGTTTTTCCTGCTGGACAGGTACTACATGTTAGTTATCGGTAGGTGTTGCCCAGAATTTTATGTTTCATTAGTTTTTCATTTCCAATCTAATCAAAATCTTTCCAATTTCATCCCAAACATATATAAAGATATTTTCTACATTGTACATGATTCATACAAGTCTATTACAACCCATTCTATACAATTCACATGCCAAAATGGAATTAAACCAAAAGTTTTACATAAAAATCGATTCAAGAGCCACAACCCTGCTCTTCTTCACCTTTGAGGCCCCGAGTGTGTGTTATCCACCGGAATATGCCCCTTACCTAAAATGTTTCCCGTATAGGGTGAGCTAACGCCTAGTAGAACATTTCCTGTAGAGGCTACTCCCCACCTAAGTGCATGTGAATGTATACATGCAATAACACTCAACCAATATCCATTTCAATGTAATAATATGCAATTCATGTTGGAATCTATCGTGTCATGCCATGAATTGAGATGAGACTCACTCACGCACATCAACCCAAGCTTTCACCGGCTCTCACCACACTATGCAATGCAAGTGTAAAACATTTATCCTTGATGAAGTACATCCAAAGATCATTTTGAAACAAAACTCATGTGTTCATAAAAATCAATTCATTTCTGGATGTCTCCCATCAAATGAATCATTTATATAACCAAAAACCATGTGTCTTTATTTGGGTTGTGGACTTTTGGTGTTGCACCACTGGCCCCACACACCGATAAANGCAACCGTGCGACTTAGTAGGATATTCAACCCCACTTTCCTGAGCCCACCCATCAAAACACTAAGTATGGTGGTNCCCACACACCGATAAATTTTTTTGGATTTGCACCGTCGGAAGTGTATAAACCAATAGCCGGGTCTTGCACCCGAGGGGGGATCTATTCCTTCTTGCTATATCCGACACAAGTTTTTCATGTATGCAACTGTGCGACTTAGTAGGATATTCAACCCCACTTTCTTGAGCCCACCCATCAAAACACTAAGTATGGTGCTTGATCCAACTATGCACAACACACACCCACACTCATGCCTAAGCTCTTGAATGTGATGTTTTCATACACATGCAATGTAATGAACCATTGCAATGCCAACATCATCCTCAATGTAATGAATGCCAATGAGCCAATTTAAACACATATCATGTCCCATATGTAATGAATGTCATATGAACAAATTAAACTTCACATCTCAACATGTGCCATGACAATTTATATTAATGCATATAATTATCATTATCTATCACAATGTTAATATATCAACATTTGTATCCAATTAATTTCCAAGTATGCTACCACATAATCCATGTCAATAACACACTTAAATCACAAGGCACATTATAAACACATAGCATGCCCACATAAACTCAATTTTCAAGAGTTTACATAAATACATCCACATATCAAAATCAAGATAAAGGGATTTCACAAATGAATTTCCTATGCCAAACCCAACTAAGAATTAGTCTAGGCCAATTCCACACCCATTTTCTCATTTCAATAGTCCTATTCAAGTGACCTAGGTCATNAAACTCAATTTTCAAGAGTTTACATAAATACATCCACATATCAAAATCAAGATAAAAGGATTTCACAAATGAATTTCCTATGCCAAACCCAACTAGGAATTAGTCTAGGCCAATTCCACACCCATTTTCTCATTTCAATAGCCCTATTCAAGTGACCTAGGTCGTTGTGTACCCTTACCCATTCCATAGGACAACCTAGGTAAGAAATAAACCAAAGTATGAGAAACTCCACCTCTTGGAGCACAAAGTGAGGGGAGAAACCTCAAGAATGACTCCCAAGCCTCAAAACTTTGATTTTTCCAAAATTTCTTCTTTGAAAATTCGGTGAAATTCTTCATTCTTGGTACGTACGCGTAGCCCTCATCGTGTAGACCAATTTTAATTTTTGGATCAAGTAATTCTGACCGGCGGAACTTCGGAAATCGAAGGAGAAAACTTGAAAATTTTGATTTTTCCCTCTTCTCTCTCTTCCAACATGTGGTTTTCTGAACAAGGGTGAGGAAATATCTGATTTTTCAGATATTTCACCCTATTTATACTATTTAATTGCGTGGTCCACATTGCCCCACACGTTTATCACTTCTGGGTCCGTTTTTAACTCGAAACGACTTAGTTAAATCCCAGTTTCAGTTTAAATAAATTTTATTTGAAATTTTATTCAATTATAAGGAAATTTTATAATTTTCATTTTTAGGGACGTTTAAAAGTTCATTCGTCACCCAATTGTCTCAAAAAATATGTAAAATCCGTCTATCTTGGAATTTCACGAAATTTGACGTGGTAACTCTTCGTGATACGAATCCAATGGTGAAGTTTGTTGCTTCATATGAACTCTTTAAAATCATGCATTCTAATCCCGCATAATAGTGACAAATTACTATTTTGCCATTTATCAGAAAAAATTCAATTTTTTTCTCGAGTTTTACAGTGGTGGCAGTGTCAACGGTGGTGATGGTGGTTATTGTGGTGGAGGTGGTGGTTAAATTATGCTTTTATGAAATTTATTTTTGATTATAAAATAAGTACAAAATTATTATAAAAATGAAATTAAATTCTATAATTGATTCACTTTAAATTAGAAGAAGGCTGGAGACATAAAGACAAAAAAACATCATTGCAAGTGACGTTTTTAAAAATGTCATTGCAAATGACGTATTTTACGTCCAATTTTTTAATGCCCGTTTAATTGCCGTTTGAAAATTATTTTAGAAAACGTCATTCAAAATGACGATTTAAAAAACGTAATTTTCAATGACGTATTTAATAAAAAAAATTTAGCTTAAAAATGTCATTTAAAATGACTTTTTTGAAAAAAAAATGGGTTTGAGAATTAAGTTTAGGATTAATTGCACTAGAGGTCCCCAAAATATGAAATTTGTCTCATTTTGGTTCCCAATATATCAATTCCATATATCTATATAATAAAACATGAGTGTGTTTGAATTTTATCCCAGTCATATTTTTTCCCTCAAAACCATCACCAATTACTTATCTCACCCATCATCTTTTTGTCAGACTCAAACGTCAAATTACATCACTCATTTCTATCACATATTTAATTATTTATATATTTTCTTCCTAAAAATATCACATCACTCATTTCTATCATATATTTAATCATTTAATATTTGATTAATTTGTATTTAATATATTTTAAAAAAATTTAATATAGTGGAATCGATTTTTTGGACGCTCGAATTTTTTATTTTATCGTGCCTTTAGGTACGGATTATGACTAGTGTTTCTATATGGTTCCTCAAGCAGATAGCGTTTAGATTACTAATATTTTTTTATCATAAACTTGTCACATAATACGTAAATATAGACAAAAAAATAATTTTAATAGCTCTTAAACAAAATTTGGGTAGCTATTGACAAAAAAATGTGTAATATGAGTAATTTTTGACCAAAATTTGGATAACTCATAATCAAAATCGTGTAATTTAGATAACTATTTAACAAAATTTGAGTAAAAATTTGGTCAAGAGTTATCCAAATTATTTTTTTGTCCATATTTGAGTATTACGTGACAAATTTATGATAAAAAATCGTTAGCAATCTGGATACTGTCTGCTTAAGGGACCATATAGAAATATATTTAATATTTTAGGGACTAAAATGATGCAATTGAAACATTGATGACTAAAATGAGACAAACATCATACTTTGGGGATCTCCAGTGCAATTAACTCTTAAGTTTAAAAGTGACTGTGTTTTCGAATTAAGATTTCATAGGGGCTGGGTTTGGGGAAAGCCTCCCCCCCCCCCCCCCCCCCCCAAAAAAAAAAAAAAGGGATAGGAGGCTTTGTTTGCGCATGGAAAAAAATTTCGGTATTATACCGGAAGTTACTATAAAAATAAGTTAAGCTATATTTTTAAAAGTAAAGTTACAATTGATGTGATTATTCTTGATTTTTAAAAACAATGAAGGGATGCAGAATAACTACGCATGATTCGATCATTTAATGATTTAAACTAGTAAACACAAATGACAAAAGAAATGTGGCTAAGAGGGTAATGTTGAATTGAAAGCCTTGGCTAAGTCAGGAGGTCGATCAATCAAGTAATCGGTCCGACCTTCCTGACAAAGCTGAACTGNGTTTAGATTGCTAATATTTTTTTATCATAAACTTGTCACATAATACCTAAATATAGACAAAAAAATAATTTTAATAGCTCTTAAACAAAAATTGGGTAGCTATTGACAAAAAAATATGTAATATGAGTAATTTTTGACCAAAATTTGGATAGCTCATAATCAAAATCGTGTAATTTAGATAACTATTTAACAAAATTTGAGTAAAAATTTGGTCAAGAGTTATCCAAATTATTTTTTTGTCCATATTTGAGTATTACGTGACAAATTTATGATAAAAAATCGTTAGCAATCTGGATACTGTCTGCTTAAGGGACCATATAGAAATATATTTAATATTTTAGGGACTAAAATGATGCAATTGAAACATTGATGACTAAAATGAGACAAACATCATACTTTGGGGATCTCCAGTGCAATTAACTCTTAAGTTTAAAAGTGACTGTGTTTTCGAATTAAGATTTCATAGGGGCTGGGTTTGGGGAAAGCCTCCCCCCCCCCCCCCCCCCCCCAAAAAAAAAAAAAAGGGATAGGAGGCTTTGTTTGCGCATGGAAAAAAATTTCGGTATTATACCGGAAGTTACTATAAAAATAAGTTAAGCTATATTTTTAAAAGTAAAGTTACAATTGATGTGATTATTCTTGATTTTTAAAAACAATGAAGGGATGCAGAATAACTACGCATGATTCGATCATTTAATGATTTAAACTAGTAAACACAAATGACAAAAGAAATGTGGCTAAGAGGGTAATGTTGAATTGAAAGCCCTGGCTAAGTCAGGAGGTCGATCAATCAAGTAATCGGTCCGACCTTCCTGACAAAGCTGAACCGNTCAAAAATGGATTTACATAAAAAAGGAGAAATATATAATGTAAGAGTACATCTTTTGAGGGATACTTATGATCAACATAGTTGAAGAGGAAGAAGGACCTCCAACATCATGACAAGAAAAGAGCTCGAAGGATGAGGGAACACTGGCAGCACAGAGAGATTCGTCCCAACCTTTCTTAAAATGCATCTTTTCAATTAAAGGAACCTACTGAGCTAGCTCCTCCTCAACCTTCTCCATCCCATCTTGAAATGCTTCATCCTCCCTAGCTTTGGATTTGGCTATGAAGGTCTCAAACTTTTCAAGTAGAGTAGTAGCATGTTCCTCTTGGGTTTTGGAGAGCTTGCAGGAGACTATTGCCTCTAAAGATTACAACTTGTTATTGAAAGATTTCAGATGCTCTCTATCCTGCTCAAGCTCGATTATTTGGCCTTGAAGAATGAGCACCTTTTCAAAAAGGTTGGAGATTTAGGCATCTAGGGCCTTGTTCTTCTCCAAAGCAGTCATATGGCCATAAATGACCTACTTCATGGCCTTGTCCTTCCTTATAATCCTCTCTTCGGCCTCATGGACCCATTACAAGCTCTAAAAGGAACTAGTACTTAGAAGAACAAAAAAAGAAATGACCATGACGAAGTAAAAAAGATGGTGAATCATACAATCACCATCTGCTGGATGGTACTTGGAGTGACTTCATCATCAGACATCTTCTCATTGGTCACCAGGTCACGAGCAAGAATCACCCCCTGAGCAATCCCAACTTTCACATTCATGTCCTCTACTATTGAGTCACGAATGGTGATTTCCTTATCCTTGGCCTTTAAACTAAGGCAGAAGGTATGGATCAATTCTTTGAGAGGGGTAGATGGACCACCCTTTTCCACTCTCATCTTCTTTGCGAAATGCTTACATCACTCAAACAGCACAACCAAAGACTCATCAACCCTAGAGGGGTACTTCTAAGAAGGAGAGTGAGTGAAGGCATAGGGACTTTTAGTGGTATTGTATTAAGGAATATGAGGAACAACAATCAGATTTTCATCCAAAACAATTATGTGATTAGGCTCTAGTAATGCTGTCTAAGCAGATTCATCCGAAAGGGGCACTTAGGGATGAAGGAATGGTAAGTGGGAGTGTAGCTTAGCAATGAACATATTAGACAAACAAAAGAAATAAAGAAGGACGAAAGAACAAAACCAAAGGCATGCCCTCCTTGAAAGGGCATTGATAGTGGGGATTCGCACTGGCTTTGTGTTCCCAGTTACCAAAAACAAAAATGATGTCATTTTCATGACCCTTATTAGGGTCAGAAAGGTGGGTGACCAGTTAACAATCTTTCCTCCTCATTGCAAAATCGTAGTTGTCACCCACTGCCTTGATGATGTAATAGTAGAGAATCTCTCATAATCCCAAGTGCATCCAAAGAGGTTCTTCTTTGGTAAAGGGAGCCATGGGAAAAAAGTAGGCAAGAAGAAAATAAGGAAGAGGAAAGCTTCAAGAAAAACCTTAAGGCAATAGCAATGGAAGAAGTGAAGAACAACCCTGAGGAATGGCCCTTTAAAAACCGATGAAGATGCCCTAAAGAAATGACACTTGAAGCTCAAAGGACGTGCATTAAGTTGGATTTCCCATTTTTGCAGTAGAAAGGACGTGCATAGTTCATTTTTGTGGGAAATAATGCATAGCCATTAATGAAGGTAAGTTGAGAGACAGAGAAACATTTGCCAGCATGTGGCACATATCGGACATTTTCTAAGGGCAAGTGAAGGGATGCAGAATAACTACGCATGATTAGACCATTTAATGATTCAAATTGATACAAGCACATGACATAAGACACATGGCCAAGAGGGTAATGTTGAATTGAAAGCCTTGACTAAGTTGAGAAGTTGGTCAATCAAGCATTGGGCCAACTTGCCTGGCAAAATCAAACTGAATTATCTAATGGTTGTTTGGTCAATAAAGATAATGAATAGCTTGGATAACAAATAGCTTGTCTAGCCAAGTAAAAGGATTGCCAACGAAATAGAATTGAGAACAATTTGGTTAACCCAAGGATTGCGAAAGAATCTAGAAACATTAACGAAGTTGCCTAAGTTACAGATGAACAGAATAAAACATGGCCTAAAGAATAGGAAAATCAAGAACACTCCAATACTAATTACAAGAAATTTGCCTAATACGAAGGTGTGCCACCTTGAACAGCCAGTGGCGAAAACCCTAGTCGAAAGGGTATAACAAGACATTATAAATATCGGGTAATACAAGTCTAAGGTGCATACTTTCTTCCCAATGAATTATTTGTCTTACTATCAAAATCCTTACTGGCTTAATCATTGGAGTGCCTGCGACCGGACCACCCTGGTCTTTAGTAGTTTGCTCATTTTGTAGGAGTAGTAGTGCAAGTCTATTTGTGTTCCTAATCAATCTAAATCCTACGTCAGTACAAGTTGAAGGTACATGATTTTTTCCTCGTACATACAACTTTCATAATTGACATAACATTATGAGATCAATCATAACATTTTTAGTTATAGCTTACACCTATATAATTATAACATAACCTTAAAAATTGTAATTTTTGATGCAGTACTTTTGTCTGTGGTGTAATATTCCTCTTGTTTGTCATATCCTAGGAACCAAACAATAGCTCTTAGCCCACCATAATTTGGACAAATCTTTGTTTGCTAGCTTGTGGGTTGACCAACACAATTGAACTTGTACCCCAAGTGTGTAAAAACTGCATGTGTGAACTAGCTGAGATCTGTTTTGTCATTGATTATGTTTTCCCCTATCTCAATGCCTATCTCTCTCTCTCTCTTTTAATTTGAGAATTTTTTTTGCATTTACAACCCACTACCTATCAGTGTTAAATGTATACATCACCAAAAAGTTATCATACAATCTAGGTATTGTATAATGCAACATGATTTGATTTTCTAGCATAAATTGAAACAAAATGAACAGGTTTGGTTTGACCTTAACAGGTTCTGGGTATGAAATGGATGGACCCACTAGAATCGTCTTATAAACGGGTCGTATTTAGGTAATATCTCTCATCTTGTTGTCACTCGATTAATAAATAGGTATATTCATAGTAATTGNTCAGCTCAATCGGACCATTGTAGCAAGAGTTATGACGATTCTACGACAACTGGTCCGGAGTAGGCAATGTACCCGGAGCAGCGCCCCAGCGCCCATTTGGGCGCCCCTTTTCACTTCCAATCCTTCCAACTTTAATCCTAACTTATCCTACATACTTTTCTACATCGACCTAATTAGTTCAAGTTCTTTTATGATTTATTTTGTACATTTTCATACCGAAACTAATCTTTTAACTACTCTTTCCTTGAGTTATACTATTTTATCATTTCAAATGAAATAATTACTGAACACCTATGTCTTTTATTTATTATTTTTTATTTTATTTTATTTTANAAAGAAATGTGGCTAAGAGGGTAATGTTGAATTGAAAGCCTTGGCTAAGTCAGGAGGTCGATCAATCAAGTAATCGGTCCGACCTTCCTGACAAAGCTGAACTGAACTATTTAAAAGTTGTTCAATCAATTGCTACAACTTAAAGAATATATCACCCAAGCACAGGTTGTTGCAAAATAATATAATATTAGGAAGTCCAAGATCAAACTATAGAGAATTAGGAACACTTAGAATACAAAGAAAGGAAAATAGTAAAATTTGGTTTTAAAACAATATGAGAAAATACAAAAGCATTGGAATACCCTTTCAATTCTACACAGTGATTATTTATTATCCATTTTTGATCTCAATTAAGAATCAATTGAGGAGATATTCCAATTAGAATATGTAGCAGTGATAGTATTTAAAACATACAAAAGAATAATTTATAATTTATCTGAATAAATCTAGGTATCCACTTGTAGATCTCAAGCATTCACCGTACTCGGAATCTATGATGAATCAAATTTTTCAACAAATAAGCCATAATTTTATAACAAATAAGAAATCAACTATTTTATGAAAAACCTCATTAATTAATTCAACCACGGGAAACTAGTTATTTGACTCATAGAAAATCACAAGCATTCGATGTGCATAGCACTAAGAAATTATCTAGAGCAAAATTTTTGCTAAAAGAAAATAATTAAATTAAAGAAACAAATCATACATTAAAATAATATTGNAATCCTTCCAACTTTAATCCTAACTTATCCTACATACTTTTCTACATCGACCTAATTAGTTCAAGTTCTTTTATGATTTATTTTGTACATTTTCATACCGAAACTAATCTTTTAACTACTCTTTCCTTGAGTTATATTATTTTATCATTTCAAATGAAATAATTACTGAACACCTATGTCTTTTATTTTTTTTATTTTTTTTTATTTTATTTTATAAACGCATGTGGGGTATTACAAAGAAGGACCTCCAACATCATGACAAGAAAAGAGCTCGGAGGAAGAGGGAACACTGGCAGCACAGAGAGATTCGTCCCAACCTTTCTTAAAATGCAACTTTTCAATTAAAGGAACCTACTGGGCTAGCTCCTCCTCAACCTTCTCCATCCCATCTTGAAATGCTTCATCCTCCCTAGCTTTGGATTTGGCTATGAAGGTCTCAAACTTTTCAAGCAGAGTAGTAGCATGTTCCTCTTGGGTTTTGGAGAGCTTGCAGGAGACTATTGCCTCTAAAGATTACAACTTGTTATTGAAAGATTTCAGATGCTCTCTATCCTGCTCAAGCTCGATTATTTGGCCTTGAAGAATGAGCACCTTTTCAAAAAGGTTGGAGATTTAGGCATCTAGGGCCTTGTTCTTCTCCAAAGCAGTCATATGGCCATAAATGACCTACTTCATGGCCTTGTCCTTCCTTATAATCCTCTCTTCGGCCTCATGGACCCATTACAAGCTCTAAAAGGAACTAGTACTTAGAAGAACAAAAAAAGAAATGACCATGACGAAGTAAAAAAGATGGTGAATCATACAATCACCATCTACTGGATGGTACTTGGAGTGACTTCATCATCAGACATCTTCTCATTGGTCACCAGGTCACGAGCAAGAATCACCCCCTGAGCAATCCCAACTTCCACATTCATGTCCTCTACTGTTGAGTCACGAATGGTGATTTCCTTATCCTTGGCCTTTAAACTAAGACAGAAGGTATGGATCAATTCTTTGAGAGGGGTAGATGGACCACCCTTTTCCACTCTCATCTTCTTTGCGAAATGCTTACATCACTCAAACAGCACAACCAAAGACTCATCAACCCTAGAGGGGTACTTCTAAGAAGGAGAGTGAGTGAAGGCATAGGGACTTTTAGTGGTATTGTATTAAGGAATATGAGGAACAACAATCAGATTTTCATCCAAAACAATTATGTGATTAGGCTCTAGTAATGCTGTCTAAGCAGATTCATCCGAAAGGGGCACTTAGGGATGAAGGAATGGTAAGTGGGAGTGTAGCTTAGCAATGAACATATTAGACAAACAAAAGAAATAAAGAAGGACGAAAGAACAAAACCAAAGGCATGCCCTCCTTGAAAGGGCATTGATAGTGGGGATCTGCACTGGCTTTGTGTTCCCAGTTACCAAAAACAAAAATGATGTCATTTTCATGACCCTTATTAGGGTCAGAAAGGTGGGTGACCAGTTAACAATCTTTCCTCCTCATTGCAAAATCGTAGTTGTCACCCACTGCCTTGATGATGTAATAGTAGAGAATCTCTCATAATCCCAAGTGCATCCAAAGAGGTTCTTCTTTGGTAAAGGGAGCCATGGGAAAAAAGTAGGCAAGAAGAAAATAAGGAAGAGGAAAGCTTCAAGAAAAACCTTAAGGCAATAGCAATGGAAGAAGTGAAGAACAACCCTGAGGAATGGCCCTTTAAAAACCGATGAAGATGCCCTAAAGAAATGACACTTGAAGCTCAAAGGACGTGCATTAAGTTGGATTTCCCATTTTTGCAGTAGAAAGGACGTGCATAGTTCATTTTTGTGGGAAATAATGCATAGCCATTAATGAAGGTAAGTTGAGAGACAGAGAAACATTTGCCAGCATGTGGCACATATCGGACATTTTCTAAGGGCAAGTGAAGGGATGCAGAATAACTACGCATGATTAGACCATTTAATGATTCAAATTGATACAAGCACATGACATAAGACACATGGCCAAGAGGGTAATGTTGAATTGAAAGCCTTGACTAAGTTGAGAAGTTGGTCAATCAAGCATTGGGCCAACTTGCCTGGCAAAATCAAACTGAATTATCTAATGGTTGTTTGGTCAATAAAGATAATGAATAGCTTGGATAACAAATAGCTTGTCTAGCCAAGTAAAAGGATTGCCAACGAAATAGAATTGAGAACAATTTGGTTAACCCAAGGATTGCGAAAGAATCTAGAAACATTAACGAAGTTGCCTAAGTTATAGATGAACAGAATAAAACATGGCCTAAAGAATAGGAAAATCAAGAACACTCCAATACTAATTACAGGAAATTTGCCTAATACGAAGGTGTGCGACCTTGAACAGCCAGTGGCGAAAACCCTAGTCGAAAGGGTATAACAAGACGTTATAAATATCGGGTAATACAAGTCTAAGGTGCATACTTCCTTCCCAATGAATTATTTGTCTTACTATCAAAATCCTTACTGGCTTAATCATTGGAGTGCCTGCGACCGGACCACCCTGGTCTTTAGTAGTTTGCTCATTTTGTAGGAGTAGTAGTGCAAGTCTATTTGTGTTCCTAATCAATCTAAATCCTACGTCAGTACAAGTTGAAGGTACATGATTTTTTCCTCGTACATACAACTTTCATAATTGACATAACATTATGAGATCAATCATAACATTTTTAGTTATAGCTTACACCTATATAATTATAACATAACCTTAAAAATTGTAATTTTTGATGCAGTATTTTTGTCTGTGGTGTAATATTCCTCTTGTTTGTCATATCCTAGGAACCAAACAATAGCTCTTAGCCCACCATAATTTGGACAAATCTTTGTTTGCTAGCTTGTGGGTTGACCAACACAATTGAACTTGTACCCCAAGTGTGTAAAAACTGCATGTGTGAACTAGCTGAGATCTGTTTTGTCATTGATTATGTTTTCCCCTATCTCAATGCCTCTCTCTCTCTCTCTCTTTTAATTTGAGAATTTTTTTTGCATTTACAACCCACTACCTATCAGTGTTAAATGTATACATCACCAAAAAGTTATCATACAATCTAGGTATTGTATAATGCAACATGATTTGATTTTCTAGCATAAATTGAAACAAAATGAACAGGTTTGGTTTGACCTTAACAGGTTCTGGGTATGAAATGGATGGACCCACTAGAATCGTCTTATAAACGGGTCGTATTTAGGTAATATCTCTCATCTTGTTGTCACTCGATTAATAAATAGGTATATTCATAGTAATTGGGTTATCCAAAAATCTAAGCTTTATCATAGGCCTTGATTATGCATGCTTTTAATTTTAGAAACCCATAATTCCCAGCCAAGCCCAGACCTTGAATATCCTAAGTCCTAAATGGGTGGCAATCTCTTTCTATCTCTCATCATCTTTCTCAAATTGGTTTTCTTCTCTTTCTCTCTCTCTCTCTCTCTCTTATAACATGAATAAATGTGACATATATGATTCTTGTGTTAATTTGTAGCCTTATCTTAATATTTATTAGTAGGAATAATCATTTGAAAAGATAAAATGTATATAAATTTTTATATGACAAATGGATCAGTATTGGTGGGGGTTGAAAGTTTTATCTTGTGGACCCAAATCAACCCAACGGATTACATGGGTCATGTCGTGTAATACGTTTAATAAATGAGTCATGTATGGGCTCAATGGTTTTTAACATGAACACGCTTAGACCCGACATGAACTCTCTTTACCCAACACGATTGTCAGTTTTGATACATTCCAAATAAATGATTTTCACCTATTAATTTCTCAATTTTTTTTTGAAAAAACCAACTTGTCTGTCTGACAAGAGTTGTTGTGGCAACTTCTTATTAGCTAAGCACATCACTTGACACTATCACGTGATGTGTTATAAAAACCAAATTTTTTTCCATTTATTTGGGATCTTCTCTATTTTGTATTGTGAGTATTGGTTGTGCAAATCGGCTATGTTTGGTTTTGCTCTGGGGGAATGGTGATAGTGGTCTCACACCAGAAAATGTGGAATTAACATAAAATCAACCATCTAGTTCTTTACCTAATGATTTAGTAAAGAATGTGGCTTTGTTTCAACTAGTTGCTATGTATCGACTCCATAAAGAAATCACTGATGTCTAACATTCTTAAACACGTACCCATCAACCAGAAATGTTGAACTAGGAAATTTAAGAAGGTCTTAGAGGGAACAGGGATATGTAATTCTTGATGATTACATTGTGTAGTAGGACCAAGACTTTGACGTTTGGATTCAAAATAGATCCCATTACATTTTACAAGTCATACAAAGTGAAAAATCTATTCAATGGATAAATACCATGAAGAAGAGCTAACATGCATGGACATAAAAAAAGTCTGGGACTTAGTCGAATTTTTTTAGGGGTCAAAATCAATTGGTTGTAAATGGGTCTTGAAGACCAAATATGACTTCAATAATAGAATTGAAAGACATAAAGCTAGACTTGTAGTTACAAGCTTCACTCAAAAGGAGGAAATTGATCATTGGAAAACATTATCTCTTGCATCAATGAAGGATTCCTTTAGAATTCTTATGAGTTTAGTAGCTGATTTTGACCTAGAGTTACACCAAATGGATGTAAAAATGAAGTTCTTAAATGGGAATTAGATGAGGACATCTAATGGTACAACTAAAAGTTTTATAGGAGAAAGGAAAGAAACACCTAATGGGAAAATTAAAGAAATCTATATATGGATTAAAGTAATCCCCTCAACAATGGTATTTGAAGTTTAACCATGTCATTACCACATTAGGATTTTTAGAAAACATTGTTGATCAATGTATTTATCTAAAGGTTAGTTGGAGCAAATTTAATTTTCTCATTCTATATGTTGATGATCTATTGCTTGCTAGTAGTGATTTGAGTATATTATGTGAAACCAGAGACTTTCTATTAGAGAATTTTGAAGTGAAGGACATGAATGGAGTCTCCTTTGTAATAGGGATTGAAATCCATCAGGATATGTTTAACCGAATGCTTGGATTAATGCAAAGGGCCCATACATTAACAAGCTCTTGAGAAATTTAAAATGGAAAGTTGCTCACTTAGCCCAACCCTCATTATGAAATGAGACAAGTTTGGAAAGAATCAATGCCCAAGAAATGAAATGGAAAGATTAAAGATGAAAGACATCCCTTATGCCTTTGCCATTTGAATTCTGATGTATGCTTAGACATGTACTCGACTAAATTTTTGTTTTGTTGTTAGGAAGTTAGGGAGCTACCAAAGTAATCTTGGGATGGATCCTTGAAAAGCTGTCAAGAAGGTATTACGTTACCTTCCAAGAACCAAGGATTATATGTTTATATATTCTTACATTGATCACCTCGAGATCATTTGTTATTCATGCTCAGCCAATGCTAGTTGTTTAGATGGCAAAAAAATCTACATAAGGTTATATTTTTTGCTCACTGGTGGAGCAATTTTGTAGAAAATTAGTTTGAAGCAAACTCTTGTTGCTTCATCCGCCATAAAGGTTGAGTCTGTGGCATGTTATGAGGTCACTTCACATGCACTTTGGTTAAGGAATTTTTCCTCAAGCCTTCAGATAATGGATTCTATTTCTATGCCATTGAGAATATTCTGTGAAAATTTCGCTATAGTTTTCTTCTCCAAGAATAATAAAAGTTCAAGTGTATCAAAACACATTGACATTAAATATCTTGTCATAAGGGAGAAGATAAGGAATTATTTGGTTTCTATTGAAAAATAAAAGAAACTACATCAACAGCCCAGGCCAATTAATTGGCCCATTCTAGCCACTATCATTAATAAGGTTGAAAGAAAGGATGTATACAAAACTGGTGATTGCCGACTTGTTGACAAAAACATTGTGATTAACCCTAAAAAGTGCGAAATTAATTAGGGTTTAAGGGTAATAATGTGCAATAATTGAATTAAAATGATTTATTTAAATAATATTTTGGCAAATGTTCAATTTTTGTATCTTCTAGGGTTTCATATGCAATTATCAGAACTTGGAAGGATGAAAGTGTTGAAGACAAACAAAGGAGGGAGGCAAAAGTACTTTTAGTAAATACCTTATCATCTAGATGGTAAAACACCATACCCTAGAAAGTGCGCAAATAGATTAGGGTTAATCATGTGCAAAAATTGAATTAAAATGATTAATTTAAATAGTATTATGATTAATGTTTATATTGTCTATCTTGTAGGGTTTCAAATGAAATCAAGGAAACTTGGATGGATGAAAGTGTAAAATAAAAATTCAACAATGGTGGGCTACACAACCAAAAAATTAGAAGATCACTACCGTCCGGACGGTGGTGGTGGTGTTTGGACGGTAACCTAACCTGCCTTAAGTTGCCTTTCTTTCTAGTGGTCGAGTGATGCAATGGAGGAGTGTGATTGTCTGCCCCGGTTGGCTGCCAACTCTGAACCCTTCTTTGGTGCCTATAAATATCCTTATTCAGTTAGTTTTCAGGGATACTAGAGAAAAAGAGAGAACTCTATAGTCAGAGAGAAGGAAACCCTACCCTGAACAATTTTCAAGCCAAAAACTTTCTCCTTCTTCATTTCTATTTCATTCTTTCTACTTGGAGGGTTGAACCTCTCTCACTTTTGTGTCCTAGCTGGTAATATGAGTGGTGGTGTTTCAACTATTCCTCGGGGAAGGACTTATGTTATTTGATTTTCTATTGCAATGTGATTATCTCATCCTTCTTGCTCGTCTATAGCAATGAAGTGTGAGTAGTCCATTTATACTCTTTAGTGAAAGGTGAAGACATGTATAATGTTACTTGTGTAATGGAAATGTCGATGTTTGATAAATGCGTTAATGTTTATACATCTCTAAATTGATGGATAGTTATTATTCCTGGTCGGTGTTGTATTATTATATGTTCATGATTACGGGTACCGAGCTAATCTTATTGCTATATACCAATTCATCTTTATATTATTATGTACTTCATGCATGATACAATGATACACATAGCTGGACTTTGTGTAATAATCGAAAGATTGGTTATAGACGGGTTAAATCTCACCATAACTAATGATTTTGATTCAAAGCATAAGCCGGAACTCCGTCGTTATTAAATCATTGACCTACAGATCAAATATCTAAAGTAAACCTTTTGAATGGTTCACCTTTGGGTTTATTAGGGTTATTTGGTTATGGTATGGTGCATAGACCTTCCGGCTAATCTAATGAGTTATTGTGATATGGTTCATTAGTACATCAAACCTACTGGTTGACTTTCCAGTAAAATGAAAGTTAATTGTTTTAAGGTTGCATTTTCATAGTGAAGCAATAAAATGCCTGCTAGATCCTCAAACTAAAGAGTAGCTTTTTAGTTATTGTTATCCAAATTTTAATTTAAGTATTTATTTGATAATTTTAAGTTTACACCACAAGTTTTTATAAGGCACACTATGTGTACAAAAATCTTACCTTTTTTATATTGAATTTCAACATATAGCTCCCTGTGGTTTTGACCTTGGACTTAACTGAGTAATATTATAATTTGACCACTTATACTTGGGTGTATGATTTAAATCAGGTCAAGCTTTTTGTCGTCGTTGCCGAGGAGTTACGGTGATTCAAAAAAGAACAGGGAAGTTGTTATAGTTTGTGTTGTATGTGTATATATTGTTTGTTTTATCTTTATTGTTTATGTTTGTTAAGTCATCAGTAGGATCTGTAAATCAGTGTAATCCTTCACCTTCATCATCTTCATCACAAGCATCTTCGAACCCTTTTGAGTTAAGTATGGCTAATAATAATTAAAGAGAACAAGCGGTGGTTCAGAATGCCAAACATTTAAGATAATATTTGCATCCTACACACACTAGTGTCTCTTCATGTTTTGTTTTTCCCACAAATGCTCCAAATTTTAACATTAAAGTAGGGACAATATAACTTTTACCTCAATTTCATGGTCTTGAGTCTAAAAATCCTTATTTACATATGAAAGAATTTGAGCAAGAAATTTTTCAACTAAATTTTTCAAGAAATTTTTCAACTAAATTTTTCAAGAAATTTTTCCTTTTACATTACACTAATGCATTGAGACGTCAAATTATGAATTTTTGTGTGAAAGAGGGAGAAACTTTTTACCCATGTTGGGAGAGATTTGAGGATCTTCTTCAAGCTTGCCTACATCATGCATTTGAAAGTTGGACTGTAGTTGGGCTCTTTTATGATGCCCTTCCTTCTACAATGTGTTAGTTTGTTGAAATGATTGCCCATAGAGAATTCATGGGCAAGAATCTCGATGAGGCATTTAAGTTTTTTATACCGTTTATGAGAGTTCTCAAATGTGGGACTCGACCTCTTCAAATATTGTTGAAACGAAGCTATCTTCATCTCAGGGAGGAAAATACATGTTAAAAGAGTATGATGATCTAAGGGTTAGAATTACCATCTTGTCTTGAAATTTGAATGCTCTAGAGATGAAAAAAGTAAAGGAAGTTTCTGTGTGTCACCCACTGATCAGTTGTGTGAAATCTGTGCTTTGTCATGACATCCCACTAGGGAATATCCTACCATTTCATCCTTTAAGGAGGTTTTGATGGAAGAAACGAATGCCATTTCAAACTTCAACAAGCCCTATTTAAACCCATAATTTGAAACCTACAATCTAGGGTGGTAGAATCACCCGAATTTTAGTTGAAAAAATACATAGCCGGTGAGTTAGCAACTAGGTACACGTCCACCACAACCTTAGGCTCAACATCCATATCTGCCTTATCAACCCCCACATAAGAGGAGTTTAGAAGATACCATGAATCAGTTCATTCAAAGTCAAATGAGTTTTAATACTCAGTCCACCCACGCATTTAATGATTTTAAAACTCAAACCTCACAAAATATTGAAGATATTAAGAGTTATCCAGCTAAGTTAACCTAGTCTTTGTCGATAATGGAGAAGGGAAAGTTTCATCTCAATCTAAACCTCCACAAGGTCAAAACCAGGCTAATGTTGTGTCTTCTAAACCTTCTCCAAGTTAAGTTCAAGCAATTACTACATTAAGAAGTGGTATGGTGCTTGACAAGACCATCAAAGCTAAAACTTTTGAGCCAATAGTCGGTTCAATCCCTGTGAATGAACAATTGGGTCTAAACCAAATATTGGAAAGAAAATCGAGTTGTCTGATGGACAAGAAAAAATCAAATCCTATTCCTCTACCCTTTCTTCAAAGAGTTAAGAAATTTCAATCATTGAACAATCATGTTGAAATCTGAGAGTTGTTTAAGCAAGTAAAGATTAAAATCCCCCTATTGGATACAATCAAGCAAGTCTCATCTTATGCCATGTTTTTGACAGACCTTTGCACAGTATAGAGAATGATCAATGTGTAGAAAAGAGTTTTTTTGAATGGACAAACTAGTTTTATCATTCAACACAAGACCTCTCTAAAATACAAAAATCCTTGGAGTCCTACAGTTTCATGCATATTCGGGAACTTCAGAATTGAGCAAATCTTGTTTGATCTTGGAGCCAGTGGCAATTTACTCCCATATTCAATCTATGAGCAATTAGGGTTGGGTGAGTTAAAACCCACAAATGTCATATTACAGTTGACTGACCGTTCTGTGAAAATTCCATGAGGAGTCATTGAAGATGTACTTGTTTAGGTTGATAAGTTTTATTTTTCAGTAGATTTTATTATTTTAGACACACAACCAACCTTGCATATCTCTACACAAATTCTTGTCATTCTACGATGATCATTCATAGGTACATCAAATGCATTAATTAATTGTAGGAATGAAATTATGAAACTTTCATTAGAAATATGACTCTGCAATTGAATGTATTTGATATTGTTAAGTAACCCAGAGAGCAAGAAGAGTTGTATGAAGTAAATTACATTGAGTCATTAACTCAAAATCTATTTGAAAATGCTTGTATAAAGAAAAAGTCACATGCATTGTTAGAGTCTGTAAATAATGTTGATTCTATTGTAGATATGTCCATTATTGGAACATGGGTTCCAAAATTTAAAAAGTTATTACCTACGAGAACAAATTATNATTAACTCAAAATCTATTTGAAAATGCTTGTATAAAGAAAAAGTCACATGCATTGTTAGAGTCTGTAAATAATGTTGATTCTATTGTAGATATGTCCATTATTGGAACATGGGTTACAAAATTTAAAAAGTTATTACCTACTAGAACAAATTTTGTTGAGTCTAGTATTGTTGCTCCTAAGCTAAAGTTAAAACCTCTTCTGGCCGAGTTAAATATGTCTTCTTAGGAGAGGATGAAACTTATCTAGTGGTAATATCTTCAAAATTGTCAGAAGTTCAAGAAAATCAATTGATAAAAGTGATAAAAAATTATCAAAGTACAATAGGTTGGACGATAACTGATATTAAGGGAATAAGTTATCTTCTCTGTACTCATTGTCTATACTTGGGCAAAAACTCTAAACCGTCCTAACAGCCGCAAAGAAGATTAAATCCACATTTAAAGAAAATCTTTCGGGCTGAAGTGCTTAAACTATTAGAAGCTGATATTATATATCCTATATCNAAAATCAATTGATAAAAGTGATAAAAAATTATCAAAGTACAATAGGTTGGACGATAGCTAATATTAAGGGAATAAGTTATCTTCTCTGTACTCATTGTCTATACTTGGGCGAAAACTCTAAACCGTCCTAACAACCGCAAAGAAGATTAAATCCACATTTAAAGAAAATATTTCGGGCTGAAGTGCTTAAACTATTAGAAGCTGATATTATATATCCTATATCTGATAGTAAATGTTCTAGCCCTACACAAGTAGTACCCAAAAAGTCTGGTGTTACGACAGTATGAAACCAAGAAAATTAATTGATCCTTATGTGTACAGTCACTATTTGATGTATGTGTATTGAGTATCGAAAGTGAACCTTTCTTACTAGAAAACANCCTACACAAGTAGTACCCAAAAAGTCTGGTGTTACGACAGTATGAAACCAAGAAAATTAATTGATCCCTATGTGTACAGTCACTATTTGATGTATGTGTATTGAGTATCGAAAGTGAACCTTTCTTACTAGAAAACATCATTTTTCCCTATCTTTCCTAGACTAAGTTCTGGAAAGAATAACCGGGCATGCATACTATTGTTTTTTGAATGGATATTCCAGCTATAACTAGATAGAAATAATAATTGATGGCCAGGAGAAAACCACATTCATAAATCCTTTTGGCACTTTTTCTTATAAAAGAATACCATTTGGATTGTGTAATGCTCCAACTACTTTTCAGCATTGTACGTTGAGTATTTTTGGTGATATGGTGGAGCTATTTTTTGAAGTTTTTATGGATGATTTTTCTGTATATCGTGATTCATTTGAATTGTATTTAGAAAAACTTGAAAAAGTCCTTACTTGATGTGAGCAAAAAAATCTTGTTTTGAATTGGAAAAAATGTCATTTCATGGTCACACAAGGCATTTTTTAAGGGCATGTTGTTTCTACACAAGGAATTCAAGTTGATAAGCCAAAGATTGATATAATAGCCAATCTTCCTGCACTGAAAAATGTAAAAGATGTTCGATCCTTTCTAAGTCATGTATGATTCTCTAATAGATTCATTAAAGATTTTAGTTTGATATCCAGACCAACGCGTAATCTTCCATGTAAGGATGTACCATTTGATTGGAATGATGCATGTCAATTAAAATTTGATAAACTTAAAAGCATGCTTATTTTTGCACCAATTATGCAACCTCTTGATTGGTCCTTACCTTTTGAATTAATGTGTGATACTAGTAATTATATAGTAGGTATTGTCCTAGGTCAAAAACAAGATAAAAGATCTTATATGATTTACTATGCAAATAAAACTTTGAATGATGCACAAATGAATTATTCCACAACAGGAAAAGAATTGCTTGTTGTAGTCTTTGATTTGGATAAATTTGGATCATATTTAGTTGTATCCTCAGTTGTTTGTTTTACTGATCATGCATCCTTGAAATACTTACTTACCAAGAAAGATGCTAAGCCATGTCTTCTATGATGTATGCTATTACTTTAAGAATTTAACCTAATTATCAAAGACAAGAAAGGAGTTGAAAATGTGGTAGTTGATCATTTATCAAGGCTGAATTATAACATAAAAGAGGAGTCAATACCAATCAAAAAAAAATTTCTTGACGAACAATTATTTTTAGTAACAGAGATACCAAGGTATGCAGATATAGCCAATTATTTAGCCACAAATATCATTCCTTTATATTATACTTAGACTGGTAAGAAGAAATTTTTAAGAGAGGTACGCAATTTTTTTGGGAGATCCCTATATATTTAAGTACTGTAAAGATTAGATAATAAGGTGTTGTGTACGCAATCATGAAATATGTCAAATAATTTTTTTATGTTATTTTGAAGTATGTGATGGACATTTTTCTTTAAAGAAAATTGCTGCAAAAATTTTGCTGTGTGAATTTTATTGTCCCACCCTTTTTAAGGATGTACATGTTTTTTGTCTGAACTGTGATCGATTTCAAAGAATGAGAAATATTTCAAAAAGAAACATAATACCTTTAAATCCTATTTTGATTATTGAAAATTTTGATTGTTGGGGTATCGATTTAATGAGACCATTTCTCCCATCATTTGTACATCTATACAATTTGGTTTCCGTTGATTATATTTTCGAATGGGTTGAGACAATTCCTTGTCGAAACAATGATCACCATATCGTGATCAAATTTTTAAAAGAAAATATTTTTTTAGATTTGGAATTTCTTGAGCCATTATAAGTGATGGGGGTACAAATTTTTATAATAAATCTTTTAAAAATTTGATGAAAAAATATTTGATTTCCCATAAAGTATCTGCCCGTTATCATTCCCAAACAAGTGGATAAGTTGAATTAACCAATAGGGAGATAAAATATATTTTATAAAAAAATAGATAACCCAGATCAAAAAAATTTGTCGTTGAGACTGACTGATGCACTTTGGGCTTACCGAACTACATAAAACTATTTTGGGAATGTTTCCTTATTGGCTAGTTTATGATAAACCCTCTCACTTGCTTTGAAATTGGAACACCGAGCATACTGGGCAATCAAAATGATGAATATTGATATTGACAAAGCAAGTGTATCCCACAAACTTCAGATTAATGAATTGGAATAACTGAGAAATGAAGCACATGAAAAATGCAAAGATTGCCAAGTCTAGAATGAAAAATTTTCATGATAAAAATATTGTACTGAAGTCCTTTGTACCGTCTCCAAAATTTATGTTATATAATTCAAGACTCTGCTTATTTCCTGGAAAGTTAAGATCAAGGTGGTCGGACCCATATATTGTTAAACAAGTTTTTGAATATGAGGTAATTAAAATTAAAAATCCATTAACTGGAAATGTTTTAANTAACTGAGAAATGAAGCACATGAAAAATGCAAAGATTGCCAAGTCTAGAATGAAAATTTTTCATGATAAAAATATTGTACTGAAGTCCTTTGTACCGTCTACAAAATTTATGTTATATAATTCAAGACTCTGCTTATTTCCTGGAAAGTTAAGATCAAGGTGGTCGGGCCCATATATTGTTAAACAAGTTTTTGAATATGAGGTAATTAAAATTAAAAATCCATTAACTGGAAATGTTTTCAAGGTGAATAGTCAAAGGCTTAAACTATATCATGATGGATTTGTTCAAAATGTGGATACCATTCAGTTAATGGAACTAGAGTATATATCTTGAGAAGTTATTATGTTTGATTGTAAATAGTAGTATTAATTGATTTCTTGCTTGTTTTGCATATTAGGGTTTTAGAAAGTGGAATTGTTTTATCTACAGACCTTATTATCAATTATCTATAAATTTTGCTAGATAATATTAAACCTTGAGGACAATGTTAAAATTAGGTTGTGGGGAAGGACCAATTCATAATCGTTTTTGTGACTGACAGACGTTAAAAACTCGGATAGTGAGTTATTTTTTTTTTAATGTTTCAAAAATTTTTAAAAATGGATGAATNGAAAGTGGAATTGTTTTATCTACAGACCTTATTATCAATTATCTATAAATTTTGCTGGATAATAGTAAACCTTGAGGACAATGTTAAAATTAGGTTGTGGGGAAGGACCAATTCATAATCGTTTTTTGTGACTGACAGATGTTAAAAACTCGGATAGTGAGTTATTTTTTTTTTAATTTTTCAAAAATTTTTAAAAATGGATGAATTTTTTTTTTTTTTGGTTTAGTTTGGGTATGTTACACACTTTTTCAAAAGATACATACTCTTGATTAGAGCAAAAACAAAAATTGTGAGGAAATTAGAAATTTTCAGTAGTCAAGCAAAACCGTTATGTTGAAAAATTTCATATGCCAAACACAAACAAGCAAATTGACTTGGTGGTTGTGTAAAGTGTAGTTAATTAATGCAAATGAGATAATTTAATCAATGTGCCAAACCAATTTCAGGTTCAGCTTTAGATCGTCTTGACTGGATTAAATATAAGCAGAGTAAGGATTATCCTGAGACGCCAACTTATTCCATTCCAATGCTCTCAAGATATGTGCGAGAGAAAATTAATCGGTTCACTAATATTCTCAATTTAGAAGATTCTGATTAAATTTAATTATGATCAAAGATGTATAATTTTAGGGTTTGTATGAATGAATATAGATAACATAGGTTGATTTAATGTATTATAGTTTAAGTTTATTAGTTATATGAATATGAAAAAATTTTGAAGTTGAAATGATTTTGTGTAACTATAGGTATTAAACTGAAGTTGGAAAGCAGGAGAAGACCAAGTGCCAGCAGTTGAGAAGCCAAAGGAAATTCCAGAGAATTAGAACCGTTCAGACGGTGCTAGTAGCATATTGCCTATTGTAAAAATAGACTGTTCGTGAACAGTTAGCTTGGCAGCACCCTCGCAGCAGGACTTTGAAAAAACCATTGATTTTCTCCACCTTCTCTCTTTAGATCTATTTCATCCACAAATTTATCTTCTATTATATTTTTATTGAACACTTACACACCCTCGTTTATAGGTTCTTACCCAACAAAAACTTGTGAAATCACATATTATTCAAAGAATTCAAGAATTCATGGATTCAAGGAGAAAGTCAAGAGCTTCATTTAGTCGATCAAGGTGAGGAGCCTCTCCACCACCCGTAGCCATGCCACAGGAGGAAGAACAACCTCAGGTTCAAAACTAGTTCGACAATAATATGCTTGAGAATATGCAGCAACAAATTTGGATCAATACTCACTTTTTTTTTATCTAAAACTATTATTTTTGAAAGGCTTGTGATTTACGAGGATTTTGAGCATATTGGGGTTAGACAAAATTTAGCAGAACGGGGTTGGTTACATTATGTGAAATTTGTGGGTCTTGCTTATGTATGTTTGGTTTGGAATTTTTACAGTAATGCACAAGAAATTGGGTCAAGGGAATTACATGCATATGTTAGGGGAATTACATTTCAAGTTACATCATCTACAATTGCAAACTATTTGAACCCTATACCAAGACATCAACATCCCCAATATCCCCTTACTACATTGCCTACTATGTCTATCATTGGGATTGAGTTGACTGGGAATCCAGATTATGTCTAGGGTAGGCCGAATAAGTACATTAAGTAAGGAGATTTGACTGACAAAAATCGAAATTTAAATTTTATAATTGTAAACAATTTGCTACCACAGTCTCAAAAAAATCAAATCTACACTAAAAGAACTTATTTTCTATACTCTTTTGGAATGGGATGCACCATTGACTCGCCGACACTGATAATAGGTTAAATGATATTGACTATCAAGAACAAGAAACCCTCACTCCCTTTTGCTGGTTTAGTATTTGAATTATGTAGATCGAAAAAGTGATAGTAGATCCAACATGGCTAATAGTGGAGTATTTGACGCCCCTTGATAAAACCTCATTGAAAAAGAGCCATGTAATGTAGGCAAAAGTGCAACAAGAAGTGATACCTGAACCACAAGTAGATTCATTCCCAGAAGGTGTAGATTTTTAACCACCAGAGGAGCCCCAACAACAGGAAGAGTAGCAACCATATACTCCAGTTGATGACTAAATTGAAAGACGGATTTTGTTGGGACTAGAGACCAAGATGACCTAGTTTGATCAAAGAATTGCCAAATATGACGAGAACTAGAACGAGATCCTAAAGCTGCTTGGAAAGCGATATAGTGGTGGCCCATCATCATCAGCCTAACTGGCCAGAGTTCTTGCAATTTCTATTCTCTCTATCTCCTTTATTGAACTTTTTATTTAAATTTAGTTATGCACTTTGTTTGAATGTTTTTGAAAGATTGTTTTATTGTGGTTTTAGTTAATTAATTTTATTAGTGTGTTATTTTGCCTAAATTTTGTTGTGTTAGGATAATTAGTTCATATGATTCATGATAAGAATTACATTGTCATTCTGTTAATTTGCAGGTATAACCCTAACCAAATTACAGAAAATTTTCATACACTGTTTGTATACTATCTTTATATTTTCATAGAAAACTCATTATTTTGAGCACATAATAATTTCTTATTTTGAAAAGCCTTTTGAAATAACTTGATCCTTTATAAAGCTTACATATATAGTGGAGATGTAAAACCCTTGTGCAGATTTTGAACCAATCTTCTTGGAGAGATTTTAAACACTTAAGTAAGAATTTCAGTTCAGCATAAAATTCTTTTGAATAATCTCATTATTTTTGTTTTGTTTAGCACTTGTTGGATAACATTGTTAGGATTTTCCCTTAAAACTTAAATGGAAATTATGCATGTGCATGAATTCTAGAAAATGATTTTAGGCCATTTCTGATTTTATTTTGAGCCTTAGCCATTTCTTTTGCAAAACTATATCCCTAGTAAACTGTGATTGAGCCTTGGTAAAAATTTCTTTTCTTAAACCCATAAGTTAACCAGGCCAATGAAAATATATATGTCCAACCATTGCTAACTAATTTTCTTGCTCCTTCTCTTAAGAAAGTTATACAAGAAAGGAGAAAAATGGAGAAATATGGTTGGAGTAGAAAGAAAGATAGAAGAAAAAAAAATATAAAGGGAAAAGATGCAAAGAAAGAAAATCCCCAAGAAATTGTAAATCTGGGATTGAAAAAGAAAAATGGGAAGTATGATGTGTAAAAGCTTGGAAAAGTTAAAAAGAGAGATGTGTGCTACACCAGTTAAAAATGATAACTTTTTGAATCCCTTTAACGTTGTTTCTTAAACCCAATACCCTAAGCCACGTTATAACCCTAATAAAGTATTTTTTGATTCCAGAAGTCATGCAATATATCATTTACATTTATTCATTAAAGGGGAATGTTGATTATGCTATTCGATAAAGTGTTAATATTCTTTCATGAGAATATGCCAAATTCCAATTTTATTCAAATAACCTTATTTTGGAAAAATCACACGTGCCATTATTTGGCTTTGATTTTGATATTCTTAACACATGTAATTAATGAGTAATAGTCACTAAAACTTGAGTGTTTTCTTTGCTGAGTAATTTTTAGGAAAGGATTGACGTCGAACTTAACTATTGTACAACATAGTAAAGGATTTTGCTATTTCTTAATTTTTTTTTTTTTTGAAATAAAGAAATCCCTGCACACACGCATGAGTTTTTCAGAAAATATATTGAATAGTATTACTATTAATGTGTGTTACTCTTACAATGATAAAGAAGGGGAAGGTACTCTAGCATAAGAATGAATGATGATTTAATTTTATATGTAAAAATATGAATTAGGTTATCCTAACCATTGAATTTTGTAGGTTCTTTCACTAGAAACTTTCACGAGACAAAACTCATCCATTAGGGATCACTTAGGGGTTTAACAGCTTGTTGCATAGGTCAAATGTAATCGTGAAACCTATGAATGTGATTTTATTTTATTTTTTTTAATTACTTGGGACTAGTAATGTTTGGTTGCGGGGTGTGATTAACTCTAGAAAGTGCGCTNTTATTAGTGTGTTATTTTGCCTAAATTTTGTTGTGTTAGGATAATTAGTTCATATGATTCATGATAAGAATTACATTGTCATTCTGTTAATTTGCAGGTATAACCCTAACCAAATTACAGAAAATTTTCATACACTGTTTGTATACTATCTTTATATTTTCATAGAAAACTCATTATTTTGAGCACATAATAATTTCTTATTTTGAAAAGCCTTTTGAAATAACTTGATCCTTTATAAAGCTTACATATATAGTGGAGATGTAAAACCCTTGTGCAGATTTTGAACCAATCTTCTTGGAGAGATTTTAAACACTTAAGTAAGAATTTCAGTTCAGCATAAAATTCTTTTGAATAATCTCATTATTTTTGTTTTGTTTAGCACTTGTTGGATAACATTGTTAGGATTTTCCCTTAAAACTTAAATGGAAATTATGCATGTGCATGAATTCTAGAAAATGATTTTAGGCCATTTCTGATTTTATTTTGAGCCTTAGCCATTTCTTTTGCAAAACTATATCCCTAGTAAACTGTGATTGAGCCTTGGTAAAAATTTCTTTTCTTAAACCCATAAGTTAACCAGGCCAATGAAAATATATATGTCCAACCATTGCTAACTAATTTTCTTGCTCCTTCTCTTAAGAAAGTTATACAAGAAAGGAGAAAAATGGAGAAATATGGTTGGAGTAGAAAGAAAGATAGAAGAAAAAAAAATATAAAGGGAAAAGATGCAAAGAAAGAAAATCCCCAAGAAATTGTAAATCTGGGATTGAAAAAGAAAAATGGGAAGTATGATGTGTAAAAGCTTGGAAAAGTTAAAAAGAGAGATGTGTGCTACACCAGTTAAAAATGATAACTTTTTGAATCCCTTTAACGTTGTTTCTTAAACCCAATACCCTAAGCCACGTTATAACCCTAACAAAGTCTTTTTTGATTCCAGAAGTCATGCAATATATCATTTACATTTATTCATTAAAGGGGAATGTTGATTATGCTATTCGATAAAGTGTTAATATTCTTTCATGAGAATATGCCAAATTCCAATTTTATTCAAATAACCTTATTTTGGAAAAATCACACGTGCCATTATTTGGCTTTGATTTTGATATTCTTAACACATGTAATTAATGAGTAATAGTCACTAAAACTTGAGTGTTTTCTTTGCTGAGTAATTTTTAGGAAAGGATTGACGTCGAACTTAACTATTGTACAACATAGTAAAGGATTTTGCTATTTCTTAATTTTTTTTTTTTGAAATAATGAAATCCCTGCACACACGCATGAGTTTTTCAGAAAATATATTGAATAGTATTACTATTAATGTGTGTTACTCTTACAATGATAAAGAAGGGGAAGGTACTCTAGCATAAGAATGAATGATGATTTAATTTTATATGTAAAAATATGAATTAGGTTATCCTAACCATTGAATTTTGTAGGTTCTTTCACTAGAAACTTTCACGAGACAAAACTCATCCACTAGGGATCACTCAGGGGTTTAACAGCTTNCCTGGAGAGTTAAGATCAAGGTGGACGGGTTCATATATTGTCAAACAAGTTTTTGAGTACGAGACAATTGAAATTGAAAATCCATAAAGTGGAAATATTTTCAAAGTAAATGGTCAAAGGCTTAAGTCATATCATGATGAATTTGTTCAATATATGGACTTCATTCAATTAATGGAACCAGAATATGTGCTTTGAGAAATTATTATGTATATTTGTGTGTAAATAGTAGTACTAATTGTTTTGTTGTTTGTTTTGCAGATTAGGGTTTTGAAAAATGGATTTGTTGCATTTCTTGACCTTATTAGCAATTGTATTTAAATTTTGCTTTATAATATTATACATTGAGGACAATGTTAAAATTAGGTTGGCGGGAGAGAACAAGCCATAATCTTCTTTGCGACTGACAAACATTAAAGAATCGGATAGTGATTCTTTTCTAAAATTTTCAAAAATGGATGAATTTTTTTTTGGTTTAGTTTAGGTGTGTTACGCACTATTCCAAAAAATATACACTCTTTGATCATAGCAAAGTTGTGAGGAAATTAAAAATTTTCGATAGTCAAGCAAAACCGTTGTGTGGAAAAAGTTCATTTGCCAAACGCCGACGAGCAAATTGACTCAATGCTTGTGTAAAATGTTGTCGATTAATGCATGAGAGAATTTAATCAATGTTTCAAACCAATTTCAGATCGAGCATTAGATCATCTTGACTAAATAAGTATGTGTATAGTAACGATTACAATGAGACGCCATCTTATTCTAGTCCAATGCTCCCAAGATATGTGCGACATGAGATTAATCAGTTCACTAATGATCTCAACTTAGAAGATTTTGATTAAATTGACAATGATCAAGAATGTATAATTTAGGATTTGCNACTACTCATCGGGGAAGGACTTAATTGTATTTTGTTTTCTGTTGTAATGAGATTATATCATCCTTCTTGTTCATTTATAGCAATGAAGTGTGAGTAGTCCGTTTATACTCTTAAGTGAAGGGTGAAGACATGTATAATATTGATTATGTAATGGAAATGCCGCTGTTTTATCTATGCGTTAATGTTTATAGCTCCCTTAATTGATGGATGGTTATTATTATTCTTGTTCAGTGTCGTATTACAATATGCTCATGGTTACGGTTACTGAGCTAAACTTATTGCTATATACCAGTTCATCTTTATATTATTACGTATTTCATGCATGATACAATGATGCACGTAGTTGAGCTTTGTGTAATAGTCGGGAGATTGGTTATAGATGGGTTAAATCTCGCCATTGCTAATGTTTTTGATTCAATGCATAAACCAAAACTTTGTCCTCATTGAATCATCGACCTGACAATCGAATAGTTAAAGTAAACCTTTTGAATGGTTCACCTTCAGGTTTACTAGGATTATTTAGTTGTTGTATAGTGCATAGACATTCCAGCTAACCTAATCAGTTGCTGTGATATTGTTCGTTTGTACATCAAACCTGCCGGTTCACTTTCCAGTAAAATAGAAATTAATTGTTGTAAGGTGGCATTGTCATAGTTAAGCAATAAAATGCATGCTGGATCCCGAAACTAAAGAGTAGATTTTTAGTTATTTTTATCCAAATTTTAATCTGAGTATTCATTTGATAATTCTAAGTTTACACCACAAGCTTTTGTAAGGCACACTACGTGTATGACAATCTTACCTTTTCTATCTTGTAAGTTCGATTTCAAACTTAACTGAGTAATAATACAATTTGACCACTTATACTTGGGTGTAAGATTTAAATCAGGTCATTCACCTACAAAAACTAGAGTATTAGCACCGTACTGCATATAAAACTATTATGGGAATGTCTCATTATCTGTTGGTGTATGGTAAACCATGTAACTTACCAATGGAATTGGAACACCAAGTATAAAAATAATGAATTTTGATATAGACAAAGCGAATGCATCCCATAAAATTTAGACCAATGAACTGGAAGAACTGAGAAATGAAGCATATAAAAATGCAAAAATTGCCAAGTCCATAATGAAATTTTTTCATGATAAAAGTATTGTGCAGAAGTCCTTTATACCATCTCAAAAAATTATGTTATATAATTTAGGACTCCGCATTTTTCCTGGAGAGTTAAGATCAAGGTGGACGGGTTCATATATTGTCAAACAAGTTTTTGAGTACGAGACAATTGAAATTGAAAATCCATAAAGTGGAAATATTTTCAAAGTAAATGGTCAAAGGCTTAAGTCATATCATGATGAATTTGTTCAATATATGGACTTCATTCAGTTAATGGAACCAGAATATGTGCTTTGAGAAATTATTATGTATATTTGTGTGTAAATAGTAGTACTAATTGTTTTGTTGTTTGTTTTGCAGATTAGGGTTTTGAAAAATGGATTTGTTGCATTTCTTGACCTTATTAGCAATTGTATTTAAATTTTGCTTTATAATATTATACATTGAGGACAATGTTAAAATTAGGTTGGCGGGAGAGAACAAGCCATAATCTTCTTTGCGACTGACAAACATTAAAGAATCGGATAGTGATTCTTTTCTAAAATTTTCAAAAATGGATGAATTTTTTTTTGGTTTAGTTTAGGTGTGTTACGCACTATTCCAAAAAATATACACTCTTTGATCATAGCAAAGTTGTGAGGAAATTAAAAATTTTCGATAGTCAAGCAAAACCGTTGTGTGGAAAAAGTTCATTTGCCAAACGCCGACGAGCAAATTGACTCAATGCTTGTGTAAAATGTTGTCGATTAATGCATGAGAGAATTTAATCAATGTTTCAAACCAATTTCAGATCGAGCATTAGATCATCTTGACTAAATAAGTATGTGTATAGTAACGATTACAATGAGACGCCATCTTATTCTAGTCCAATGCTCCCAAGATATGTGCGACATGAGATTAATCAGTTCACTAATGATCTCAACTTAGAAGATTTTGATTAAATTGACAATGATCAAGAATGTATAATTTAGGATTTGCCGTGAATGTATATAGGTTGATTTGTTTATAAGTTAGTTTGATGTATTTTTATTAAAGTAATTTATGCTTATTAGTTGGTTAATGAGGAATTTTGAATTTAACTAAGTTTTTGTAACTACAGGTCCGTAACTAAAAGTTGGAAAGAAGAAGAAAAGCAAGAGCCAGCAGTTGAGGAGCCTGTGCAAAATCTAGTGAATCAGCACTGTCTGGAAGGTGCTGATAGTGTCCGGATAGTACTGCCTTATATAAAAGCAAGCTTTTCACGATCAGTTACTTTTGCAGTTCCCTCGCAAAAGTAAATTCGAAAAATAACAACTTTTTCTGCCTTCTCTCTTCAGATCTGCCTCACCCATAATTGTTTCTTCAATTTTACTCCGATTAGACACTTACCCACTTACCCACCCTATTTTACAGGTTTCTACCGATTAAAGTTTTTGAAATTTTGTATTGATCAAGAAACTCATGAATAATCCTCATGGATCCAAGAAGAAAGTCAAGAGTTTGAAGGGATGGTACTTTTTCTAGTCGGTCAAGGCGAGGAGCCTCTCCACTGCTCTCTAATTCTATGTTTGAAAATATTGAGCAACAGATTTGGTATGATATACCTTTTTTAACAAAGATAATTATATTTGAAAGGCTTGTGATTTATGAATATTTTGAACATATTGGGGTTAGGCAAAAGTTAGCATAATGNAACGATTACAATGAGACGCCATCTTATTCTAATCCAATGCTCCCAAGATATGTGCGACATGAGATTAATCAGTTCACTAATGATCTCAACTTAGAAGATTTTGATTAAATTGACAATGATCAAGAATGTATAATTTAGGATTTGCCGTGAATGTATATAGGTTGATTTGTTTATAAGTTAGTTTGATGTATTTTTATTAAAGTAATTTATGCTTATTAGTTGGTTAATGAGGAATTTTGAATTTAACTAAGTTTTTGTAACTACAGGTCCGTAACTAAAAGTTGGAAAGAAGAAGAAAAGCAAGAGCCAGCAGTTGAGGAGCCTGTGCAAAATCTAGTGAATCAGCACTGTCTGGAAGGTGCTGATAGTGTCCGGATAGTACTGCCTTATATAAAAGCAAGCTTTTCACGATCAGTTACTTTTGCAGTTCCCTCGCAAAAGTAAATTCGAAAAATAACAACTTTTTCTGCCTTCTCTCTTCAGATCTGCCTCACCCATAATTGTTTCTTCAATTTTACTCCGATTAGACACTTACCCACTTACCCACCCTATTTTACAGGTTTCTACCGATTAAAGTTTTTGAAATTTTGTATTGATCAAGAAACTCATGAATAATCCTCATGGATCCAAGAAGAAAGTCAAGAGTTTGAAGGGATGGTACTTTTTCTAGTCGGTCAAGGCGAGGAGCCTCTCCACTGCTCTCTAATTTTATGTTTGAAAATATTGAGCAATAGATTTGGTATGATATACCTTTTTTAACAAAGACAATTATATTTGAAAGGCTTGTGATTTATGAATATTTTGAACATATTGGGGTTAGGCAAAAGTTAGCATAACGAGGTTGGTTAAATTATGTGAAACTTGTGGGTCTTTCTTATGAATATTTAGTCTGTGAATTTTATAGCAATGCACAAGTAACTAGGCCAAGGGAATTACATGCACATGTTAGGGGCATTGTATTTAAATTTACACCATCTACTATTGCTAATTATTTGGATCCTATACCCAAGCAACATCATCCTCAATCCCCTTACTACATTGCCTAATATGTCTACAATTGGGATTGAGTTGACTGGGAATCCAGATTATGTCTAGGGTAGGCCAAACAAGTATATTAAGCAAGGAGATTGGACTCACAAGTATTGAATTCTAAATTTGATTACTGTGAAAAATTTGTTGCCCCAGTTCTAGAAAAATCAAATCTTCACTAAAAAAACCATATTTTATGTATTCTCTTGGAATGAGACATACTATTGACCTTTCAACACTGATAATGGATAAAATGATATTGACTATGAAAAATAAAAAGCCCTCACTTCCGTTTGCTATTAAGTATTTGAATTATGTAGACTGAAAGGAGTGATATTGGATCCATCATATCCTATAATGGAGCATTTGGCACCTTTGGATAAAACTTCATTGAGCAAAGAGCCATTGGATATAGGCAAAGGCATAACAAGAAGTGTCGCCAGAACCACAAGCAGACTCATTCCCAGAAGGTGTAGATTTCAACCGACAAAGGAGCCCCAGCAATAGGAGGAGCAACATCCCTATATTCTATTTGATGATTGGACTGACAGATAGATTTTGTTAGGTCTTGAGAGTAGGATGGCCTAGTTTGATTAAAGAATAACCATGTATGAGGAAACCTGAATGAGATTCTGAGGTTGCTTGGAAGGAGAAACGGTGGTGGTCCATCATCGTCAACTTAGTCAGCGGGAGTCTCTTTCATTTTCTACTCTCTCTTTACTTTTATCAAACTCTTTATTTACATTTTAGTTTATACACTTGATTTTGAGTGCTTTTGATTGCTTTTTGCAAGATTTTTTTTTTTTTATGATTTAAATTATGGTTTTATTCAGTTATTTAGTTAGTTTTATCATTTTGCCTAAATTTAGCTGTGTTAAGATAATTATGCTGTATTATTAAATTTATATTATCATTTTGTTAATTTGCAGGTATAACCCTAACCAAATCACGAAAGATTTTCAGACACTTTTTGTGCACTATCTCTATATTTTTATAAAAAACTCATCATTTTGAGCACGTAATGATTTCTTATTTTGAGAAACCTTTTGAAATAACAAAATCCTTTGTGAAACTTACATATATAATGGAGATGTGAAACCCTTATGCAGATTTTGAACTAATCTTCCATGGAGAGATTTTAACGTTTACTAAAGTAAGAATTTCAGTTCAGTGAAAAATTTCTTTGAATAATCTCATTAATTTTGTTTGGATTAGCACTTGTTAAATGATGTGTTAACATTCTACTTTAAATCTTTATGAGATTTATGCAGGTGTATGAGTTCTAGAAAATGATCTTAGGCCATTTGGGATTTTATTTTGAGCCTTAGACATTTCATTTGCAAAACTATATGCCAAGCAAGCCATGATTGAGCCTTAGTAAAAATTCATTTCTTAAACCCATATTTTAACTGAGCCGAAGCAAGTATATTTGTCCAACCCTTGCTATCTAATTTTCTTGCACCCTATCTTGAAAAAGGCAGTATATAGGAAAAAGAGAAAAGTAGAGAAATATGGTTGGAAAAGAAACCAAAAGAAAAGAAAGGACTAAATGAGTGAAAGAGGGAAAGAAATAGAAAAAGAAAAGGAAAGTATGCAAAGAAAGAAAATAGCCAAGAAATTACAAGCCTGAGACTGAAAATGAAGAATGGGAAGTATGATGTTGTTTTGTAAAAGCCTAGAAAGTTAAAGGGAGATGTGCACTACACAAATTGAAAAGGATAGCTTTTTGAATCCCTTAAACGTTGTTTCTTAAACCAAATACCTTTAGCCATGTTATAACCCAAATAAAGTCCTTTTTTATTCCAGAAATCATGCACATGGATCATGTTCATCTATTCATTAAAAGAAAGAGTGTTGATAATGTTATTTGATATAGTGTTAATATTTTTTCATGAGATTATGTCAAATTCCAATTTTATTTAAATAACCTTCTTTTGGAATATTACATGTGTTATTACTTTGCTTTGATTTCAATATTCTTACGACATGTAATTATTGAGTGATAGTTACTAAAACTTGAGTGTGTTCTTTGGTGAGTGATTTCCAAGAAAGGATTGATGTCGAGGCTAAATTTTGTACAGCTTAGTAAAGGGTTTTGATATTTATTAAGTGTTTTTGAAATAAAGAAATAACCACGCCCACACACACACACACACACACACGAGTTTTTTCTAAAAATATATAGAATAGTGTTACGGTTGATGTGTGTTACCCTTATAGTCATAAGGAAAGAGGAGGAATTATGGCATAAGAATAGAATGATGACCTAATTTTATGTGTGAAAGATATGAATTATTTTATCTTAACTGTTGAAGTTTGTAGATATCTTCATCGAAAACTTTCACGAGACAAAACTCGTCCACTAAAGATCACCTAGGGGTTTAATGGTTTGTTGTATAATTTAAATGCAATCGTGAAACCTATGAAAGTGATTTTATTTATTTTTATTACAAGGGACTAGTAATGTTTAGTTGAGGGGTGTGATTAACCCTAAAAAGTGCAGAATTGAATTAGGGTTCAAAGTTAATAGTGTGCATTAATTGAATTAAAATGGTTTATTTAAATAATATTATGGATAATGTATAATTTATGTATCTTGTATCGTTTCGTATGTAATTATCAGACCTTGGAAGGACGAAAGTGTGGAAGATGAACAAAGGAGAGAGGCAAAAACAATTTCAGCAAAGACCTCACCATCCCAATGCCACAAAGAGTCAACAAGGTCAACAAAGGAGGCTTCACCCACAAAAANAAAAACAATTTCAGCAAAGACCTCACCATCCCAATGCCACAAAGAGTCAACAAGGTCAGCAAAGGAGGCTTCACCCACAAAAACTAGAGGATTATCACAGTCCGGACGATGATGGTGGCATCCCGACGGTGTCTAAATTGCCTTAAACCTTCCTCTCCTCATATTGGTCCAAAAGTGCAACAAAAAGCTGTGATTGCCTGCCCTGGGTGTCTGTCGCCTTTGAACCCTTTCCTAGAACCTATAAATAGCCTAATTCAACCATTTTGATGGGGGAGTTTGCTAGAGAAGAAAGGCAGGGTCAGAGAAGAAGGAACCCTACCCTAAACACTTCTAAGCTAGAATTTCTCATCTTTTACATTTCTTTTACTTCTTTTTTACTTGGAGGGTTGAACCTCNTTCTTTGGTGAGTGATTTCCAAGAAAGGATTGATGTCGAGGCTAAATTTTGTACAGCTTAGTAAAGGGTTTTGATATTTATTAAGTGTTTTTGAAATAAAGAAATAACCACGCCCACACACACACACACACACACACGAGTTTTTTCTAAAAATATATAGAATAGTGTTACGGTTGATGTGTGTTACCCTTATAGTCATAAGGAAAGAGGAGGAATTATGGCATAAGAATAGAATGATGACCTAATTTTATGTGTGAAAGATATGAATTATTTTATCTTAACTGTTGAAGTTTGTAGATATCTTCATCGAAAACTTTCACGAGACAAAACTCGTCCACTAAAGATCACCTAGGGGTTTAATGGTTTGTTGTATAATTTAAATGCAATCGTGAAACCTATGAAAGTGATTTTATTTATTTTTATTACAAGGGACTAGTAATGTTTAGTTGAGGGGTGTGATTAACCCTAAAAAGTGCAGAATTGAATTAGGGTTCAAAGTTAATAGTGTGCATTAATTGAATTAAAATGGTTTATTTAAATAATATTATGGATAATGTATAATTTATGTATCTTGTATCGTTTCATATGTAATTATCAGACCTTGGAAGGACGAAAGTGTGGAAGATGAACAAAGGAGAGAGGCAAAAACAATTTCAGCAAAGACCTCACCATCCCAATGCCACAAAGAGTCAACAAGGTCAACAAAGGAGGCTTCACCCACAAAAACTAGAGGATTATCACAGTCCGGACGATGATGGTGGCATCCCGACGGTGTCTAAACTGCCTTAAACCTTCCTCTCCTCATATTGGTCCAAAAGTGCAACAAAAAGCTGTGATTGGCTGCCCTGGGTGTCTGTCGCCTTTGAACCCTTTCCTAGAACCTATAAATAGCCTAATTCAGCCATTTTGATGGGGGAGTTTGCTAAAGAAGAAAGACAGAGTCAGAGAAGAAGGAACCCTACCCTAAACACTTCTAAGCCATAATTTCTCATCTTTTACATTTCTTTTACTTCTTTTTTACTTGGAGGGTTGAACCTCTCTTACTTTTGTGCCCCAACTAGTAATAAGAGTGAAGGTGTTTCAACTGTTCCTCGAGGAAGGATTTCTTGCGTTGATTTTTGTATTAATGTTACGTTGTAATGAGATTATCTCACTCTTCTTGCTCATCTATAGCAATGAAGTGTGAGTAGTTTGTTTATACTCTTAAGTGAAGGGTGAAGACACGTGAAATATTGTTTGTGTTATGGAAATGCCAATGTTTTACCTATACTTTAATTTTTATACATCCCTTAACTGATGAATACTTATTATTATTTTTATTATGTGTTGTATTACTATATGCTCATGGTTATGACTACCGAGCTAAACTTAATGCTATATATCAGTTCATCTTTATGTTATTACGTATTTCATGCATAATACAATGATGAACATAGTTGGACTTTGTGTAACAGTCGGGAGATAGGTTATAGACGAGTTAAATCTCGTCATAGCTAATGTTGTTGATTCAATGCATAAATCGGAACTCCAACTTCATTAAATCATTGATCTGTCGATCAAATAGCTAAAGTAAACCTTTTGAATGGTTCACCTTCGGATTTACTAGGGTTATTAGGTAGTTGTACGGTGTATAGATCTTCCAACTAGCCTTATTAGTTGCTAAGATATGTTTCAGTTTATACATCAAACCAATCGGTTAACTTTTCAATAATATGGAAGTTAATTGTTATAAGGTGACATTTTCATAATCNAATCAAATAGCTAAAGTAAACCTTTTGAATGGTTCACCTTCGGATTTACTAGGGTTATTAGGTAGTTGTACGGTGCATAGATCTTCCGACTAGCCTTATTAGTTGCTAAGATATGTTTCAGTTTATACATCAAACCAACCGGTTAACTTTTCAATAATATGGAAGTTAATTGTTATAAGGTGACATTTTCATAATCAAGCTAGCTTTTCGTTTATTGTTATCAAAAGTTTACTTTAAGTATTTGTTTATTAGTTCTAAGTTTACACCACAAGTTATTGTAAAGCACACTACGTGCACGACAATCTTTTCTTGTCTATTTTGAATTCCAACAAATAGTTCCATGTGGGTTTGACCTCGAACTAAATCGAGTAATACTACAATTNGTATTTGTTTATTAGTTCTAAGTTTACACCACAAGTTATTGTAAAGCACACTACGTGCACGACAATCTTTTCATGTCTATTTTGAATTCCAACAAATAGTTCCATGTGGGTTTGACCTCGAACTAAATCGAGTAATACTACAATTTGAACACTTATACCTGAGTGTATAATATTAAATCTAGTTACCAACGAGCTATGAGAAACATGTAATAGAAATGGGTTAGAATGTTTTAGTAGAATCATATGGGGTATTTTGGATAATTTGTATGTTGACACCCTTGAAATCTCATTAATATCAATATGATTACATTTATTTTACCGTTTCCAATTATGTACACGTATGGTTGGGTTAATGTTAATAGTATTGTCATTTGTTGACATTAAAGTATAACTAGGTGTAAAGAAAAACCTAGAATCTTCCTCATTAAGACTTGATTGAGTAAGTTGTTAATGCCATGGTACATGGAAGGGAGTATGTTAGACTAATGATGTATAACTGCCGTGATCCACATTAGTAAATTATTTAATTATAACATAAAAGATAACTATAATGAAAGAATGGGAGAATATTGAAAAGGTGGCCGTAATGACCACATTAGTGTCCTAATTCGATGAACACAATTTGTTCTTAAACGTTGTCTTGGTTCATGAACATGTACATTTATAATGTACTTGGTTTTGCATCCCTTGTTCAATGAACTTTAGAGGTGACAGTTGACTTCATATGTGGACTCTAGTATACCCTTATTCATTCTGTGTATATACCTTATGTCTAGATACATGAATGACTTCATACATTACAAAAGGTTCATTGTCTTCTCAAATTCATTCTTTACTCAAATTCATTGTCTAGTAAAAAAGATACAATATTAGGAATCTCAATTCCTTTGGGTCATTGGAGGAAGATATGGAGCCAAAAAATCAATAGAGTTCCTTGATGGAAGGTGTTGATCCCAAAACTATCCACCGGGATGGTTGATCGGAGTTATGCCTCAACCACCAATGGGGGTGTTCTTACAACACAAGTTGAGGACCGAATGGTCTCTGGTGTTGGACCATTCGATCATATAGTTAAATAGGATTGATTGAGAGTGATTATATTTAGTTGGGAATAGTCAACTTATCTTGATGATATCCAACTTGACCTTTCTATAGGCCAGAAGATTGGACCGTTGGAAGATCCTCAACTATTATTGAATGAGGCAGCACCAAAACTAGAACAGATAATAATGTCCTCTAGTGTGGATATCTCAACTAGTTTGAATCAGTCAAAAAGCTCGGAGCTACTAAGCTAGGACATTGGCGAGCTGGCGGGCAAGGAACTTTTGGTTGTACCTTTCTGAACTATGAAGCTCCTCATCTGAGCAGCAAAGCTCCTTTGTCGAGCCCATGTGTAATTTACCATTATCAGTTGCACCTTAATTCGAACCACTGAGTTGTATTTGCAATGAATTTAATGCACTTGTTCGTTAGCGCATAGGGAAGTGGGAACGGCGGTCGTGTGTAGGCAACAACTAGAGAACCGTTGTGGGCCATGTATATAAAATATACTTCTCTACTGCTACCCAACACGTCTTTGCATTTTTTTGTTTCATTAAAAATCCTCATCCAAGAGTATATAGGTTAGAGCCATACTTTTCAGTTTCATTTTTATCACTTTTGTTTTCTTCGATGAAAGAACTTCAATCTTGTTCATCTTGAATCCTTTGTAGATATGTCTGTTCAAGCTCGGCTAGAATTTTGTGGTTGATTTTTGCGTTTCTTTGCTCATTAGCAGCCCTAAGTGTCCCTTTCCACCAAATTTGTACATCAATCACCGTAACTATCCTATTATGGCGATCGATTCTAAGTACACACCTTTTGGGAGTACTCCATCGTTAGTTTCCTAGGCCTATGTGGCCAGTGAGGACTTTAACTCCATTCTGGAGATTGGCTCTGCGACATGGGAGGACGTTTTAAGGCTCATGAAAGAGGCTAAAAAGACCCTAGGCCACCTCTCTGCTATTAAAAAGGATCGGGATAAGACTCTGAAGGCCAGGAATGAGCTGGTGGCTAAGCTAAATAACTCTATGGTAAAGTCGAGCTGTCTGTGAGGAGCAAATAACTGAAAAAAGAAAAAAAAGCTCTTTCTCAAAAAATCCTTGACCTCTCCTTTAACTGGAGCAAAAAAGAGCTTGAAGCTAAGTTTGTTGGGGAGGCTGTCATAACAAAGTATCAAGGCTCCAAGGACTTCAAAGAGGAGGTTCTTAAATACTATGTGGATAGCTTCGAGGATTTTAGGAAACGTGCCTAGAAGAAATTTTTTCCAGCTTAGACTTCTCAAAATTCATTCTAGGAGATGATGCAACAACGGTGGCTAGTGGAGACAAAAAGGAAGGGGATGGAGAAGAGGAGAGCAGTAAGCCTCCTAGAGATAAGGAGGAAGGGAAGGGTGTCAATGAAGCTGTTGAGGAACAACCCGAGCTAGTTAAGGAGACCGTGGGGGATACTATTGACTCGACTGAGGAGAGGGAGGCAAATGAAGTGCCCAGGGAGGCTACTATAGGTGCTAATCCAGCCAAGCAGATCGAGGAGGCGATCTGACTAAATAAGGCGGTAGGCTTTTTGTCTTGCAATCTCCTTCTCTAATGGTGGAAGTATCTTTTTAATGAAAAATCCCTCCTTCAAGCTTGCACGACTTTTATGTTATGTTTACTTCATCTTCTTGTGTCCAGTTTCTTGAGCTGGTATTGGTTTAACTTGAATCCTTTTGCTCTTTTGTTGGGGGCTCTTGGACCCCATCCGAGCTAGGTTTCGTGACTTGTACTACCACAGAGTCTATTGGACTCAATATGACTTGGGCTTAATGTCTTGCTCTTCCATTGAGCCTCTTGGACTCATTCCGAGCTAGGCTTAAAGAGAAGCTGAAGAGCCCATTATCATAAAGTAGCTTAGCTTAACTGAATTGCTATCTTAGTGATGTTGAAAAGACGTGTATGTGACAGTTATAACTTAAAGTTAATTACTTAAAGTTAATTAAATTCTAAAAAAAATACCTAGAGCCAAATATCAGTACTTAATATTAGAAGAATGACATAGAGCTGAAAAGCCCATTTCCAGCAGATCTAAACTAACACTCATGGCCCATGGACAGCAATGAGAAACCATGCCCAGCAAATTCTAAAACCCACCATATCACCTTTTGACTATCAGTAACTTTGTTCCATTAAAGCATCAAGTGTACAGCGTAACTTTGTTCCATTAAAGCATCACAATTCTGATTTCTTATATTTTACAGATAATCCTGACGCCCCTAGTGTTAAGACAAGACAAAACTTTGAAAAGGTTTGATTTTTTGGGAAAGACACGTGTTTGAAAGGTTATGATTTTTGAGGAAAGGCACAAACAAGTCTAAAAATTGGGTTTTAGAGTTAAATTATAAAGGCATGCTCTCACTCCATATCTTCTCAGAATAAACCCTCTTCAATAAGATTTTTTCGAAAGTTTTTTAATATCNGATATACCTTATGTCTAGATATATGAATGACTTCATACATTACAAAAGGTTCATTGTCTTCTCAAATTCATTGTCTAGTAAAAAAGATACAATATTAGGAATCTCAATTCCTTTGGGNTATATACCTTATGTCTAGATACATGAATGACTTCATACATTACAAAAGGTTCATTGTCTTCTCAAATTCATTCTTTACTCAAATTCATTGTCTAGTAAAAAAGATACAATATTAGGAATCTCAATTCCTTTGGGTCATTGGAGGAAGATATGGAGCCAAAAAATCAATAGAGTTCCTTGATGGAAGGTGTTGATCCCAAAACTATCCACCGGGATGGTTGATCGGAGTTATGCCTCAACCACCAATGGGGGTGTTCTTACAACACAAGTTGAGGACCGAATGGTCTCTGGTGTTGGACCATTCGATCATAAAGTTAAATAGGATTGATTGAGAGTGATTATATTTAGTTGGGAATAGTCAACTTATCTTGATGATATCCAACTTGACCTTTCTATAGGCCAGAAGATTGGACCGTTGGAAGATCCTCAACTATTATTGAATGAGGCAGCACCAAAACTAGAACAGATAATAATGTCCTCTAGTGTGGATATCTCAACTAGTTTGAATCAGTCAAAAAGCTCGGAGCTACTAAGCTAGGACATTGGCGAGCTGGCGGGCAAGGAACTTTTGGTTGTACCTTTCTGAACTATGAAGCTCCTCATCTGAGCAGCAAAGCTCCTTTGTCGAGCCCATGTGTAATTTACCATTATCAGTTGCACCTTAATTCGAACGACTGAGTTGTATTTGCAATGAATTTAATGCACTTGTTCGTTAGCGCATAGGGAAGTGGGAACGGCGGTCGTGTGTAGGCAACAACTAGAGAACCGTTGTGGGCCATGTATATAAAATATACTTCTCTACTGCTACCCAACACGTCTTTGCATTTTTTTGTTTCATTAAAAATCCTCATCCAAGAGTATATAGGTTAGAGCCATACTTTTCAGTTTCATTTTTATCACTTTTGTTTTCTTCGATGAAAGAACTTCAATCTTGTTCATCTTGAATCCTTTGTAGATATGTCTGTTCAAGCTCGGCTAGAATTTTGTGGTTGATTTTTGCGTTTCTTTGCTCATTAGCAGCCCTAAGTGTCCCTTTCCACCAAATTTGTACATCAATCACCGTAACTATCCTATTATGGCGATCGATTCTAAGTACACACCTTTTGGGAGTACTCCATCGTTAGTTTCCTAGGCCTATGTGGCCAGTGAGGACTTTAACTCCATTCTGGAGATTGGCTCTGCGACATGGGAGGACGTTTTAAGGCTCATGAAAGAGGCTAAGAAGACCCTAGGCCACCTCTCTGCTATTAAAAAGGATCGGGATAAGACTCTGAAGGCCAGGAATGAGCTGGTGGCTAAGCTAAATAACTCTATGGTAAAGTCGAGCTGTCTGTGAGGAGCAAATAACTGAAAAAAGAAAAAAAAGCTCTTTCTCAAAAAATCCTTGACCTCTCCTTTAACTGGAGCAAAAAAGAGCTTGAAGCTAAGTTTGTTGGGGAGGCTGTCATAACAAAGTATCAAGGCTCCAAGGACTTCAAAGAGGAGGTTCTTAAATACTATGTGGATAGCTTCGAGGATTTTAGGAAACGTGCCTAGAAGAAATTTTTTCCAGCTTAGACTTCTCAAAATTCATTCTAGGAGATGATGCAACAACGGTGGCTAGTGGAGACAAAAAGGAAGGGGATGGAGAAGAGGAGAGCAGTAAGCCTCCTAGAGATAAGGAGGAAGGGAAGGGTGTCAATGAAGCTGTTGAGGAACAACCCGAGCTAGTTAAGGAGACCGTGGGGGATACTATTGACTCGACTGAGGAGAGGGAGGCAAATGAAGTGCCCAGGGAGGCTACTATAGGTGCTAATCCAGCCAAGCAGATCGAGGAGGCGATCTGACTAAATAAGGCGGTAGGCTTTTTGTCTTGCAATCTCCTTCTCTAATGGTGGAAGTATCTTTTTAATGAAAAATCCCTCCTTCAAGCTTGCACGACTTTTATGTTATGTTTACTTCATCTTCTTGTGTCCAGTTTCTTGAGCTGGTATTGGTTTAACTTGAATCCTTTTGCTCTTTTGTTGGGGGCTCTTGGACCCCATCCGAGCTAGGTTTCGTGACTTGTACTACCACAGAGTCTATTGGACTCAATATGACTTGGGCTTAATGTCTTGCTCTTCCATTGAGCCTCTTGGACTCATTCCGAGCTAGGCTTAAAGAGAAGCTGAAGAGCCCATTATCATAAAGTAGCTTAGCTTAACTGAATTGCTATCTTAGTGATGTTGAAAAGACGTGTATGTGACAGTTATAACTTAAAGTTAATTACTTAAAGTTAATTAAATTCTAAAAAAAATACCTAGAGCCAAATATCAGTACTTAATATTAGAAGAATGACATAGAGCTGAAAAGCCCATTTCCAGCAGATCTAAACTAACACTCATGGCCCATGGACAGCAATGAGAAACCATGCCCAGCAAATTCTAAAACCCACCATATTACCTTTTGACTATCAGTAACTTTGTTCCATTAAAGCATCAAGTGTACAGCGTAACTTTGTTCCATTAAAGCATCACAATTCTGATTTCTTATATTTTACAGATAATCCTGACGCCCCTAGTGTTAAGACAAGACAAAACTTTGAAAAGGTTTGATTTTTTGGGAAAGACACGTGTTTGAAAGGTTATGATTTTTGAGGAAAGGCACAAACAAGTCTAAAAATTGGGTTTTAGAGTTAAATTATAAAGGCATGCTCTCACTCCATATCTTCTCAGAATAAACCCTCTTCAATAAGATTTTTTCGAAAGTTTTTTAATATCACTAGTTACAATTCTTCACTCAATAGGTTTTGTTGCATTTTGACGAGGACTTTGTCGCTAATCCGTTAGCAAACTCTTATGAACAATGGCAAATTATGTTATAAGAAAGTGTCTTCAGACACTTATCAAAGCCTTTCTCTTTTGACATAGTGTATTTTAGTCCTGTTCAATTGTAGTTCAACATAGATTCAGAGATGATGCTCCACCAATTCTTCCGTCAGCTCCAAGTAGAAACAATAACCTGACTTGAACAGTGGAGAGTCTTAGATTGACACCACATTGGTATCCCTAAGTTCTATTACTTAATTACTTCACTTGTATCGTGTGGGATCATGTCATGCCATAGTCATACTGCCACTTTTATTGTGATCTAGATTTTGGTAATAAACAAAACTCAATCATAAGGTGAAGAAAAAAATTGATGAACAATTTTTCTCAACTTGCCAATTATTAGAACATCACCCCAAAAATACTGCCAGTAAGAGCAGCGTTTGGAATATTGACTGAAAATAATTTTTGTCCCAAAAGCATCATTTGACCAATTCTTATCCCTTAGTTTAAACAATATTTTATGAGTTTTACTGCTGAATCATATTCAAAAAAGCATGATAAGATTAAAAGTATGACTGCAGAAGCCAAAAAAAAAACTTTCCATGCTCCAGAGCATTATGTTTTTTCCTCACAATTTGGATCCAAGTACAACTTATATTGCAAATTCTAATTATTGTTTTTATAGATGGGATTGAGATTAAATGTTTTAAAGTAGTTAGGGATGGCGGTGGACTGGAAAAAAATAGATATTCGTCTAAACCTATTCCGTTTAGACTGGAGATGGACGAAATATATTGGACGGTGGTTGTATACGAGAATACTCGTATAAACCCGCACGGGTATGAAGCAAAGGATGGATTGACACTCCGGCCCACCCCACCCCCACTCACCTGTGATAAACCCCAATCTCATTTCCACCTACCTATAAAATTAATTTCAAAATTCAGTGATCCATTTTTTCTTCTTTATTCAATAATATATATTATCTTTGTATTCTTTTTAATCGCTTTTGTTATATCTATGATCCTTTTTGTTAGATTTGTGATGGGTTTTGCTAGATCTAAGGGTCTTTGTTGTGTTAGTTATTAAAGATTTTTGTTTCGGATCTATGAGGTGTTAGATACAAGGTTTTTAGATATTGCTTGTTCTNCCCGAGCTAGTTAAGGAGACCGTGGGGGATACTATTGACTCGACTGAGGAGAGGGAGGCAAATGAAGTGCCCAGGGAGGCTACTATAGGTGCTAATCCAGCCAAGCAGATCGAGGAGGCGATCTGACTAAATAAGGCGGTAGGCTTTTTGTCTTGCAATCTCCTTCTCTAATGGTGGAAGTATCTTTTTAATGAAAAATCCCTCCTTCAAGCTTGCACGACTTTTATGTTACGTTTACTTCATCTTCTTGTGTCCAGTTTCTTGAGCCGGTATTGGTTTAACTTGAATCCTTTTGCTCTTTTGTTGGGGGCTCTTGGACCCCATCCGAGCTAGGTTTCGTGACTTGTACTACCACAGAATCTATTGGACTCAATATGACTTGGGCTTAATGTCTTGCTCTTCCATTGAGCCTCTTGGACTCATTCCGAGCTAGGCTTAAAGAGAAGCTGAAGAGCCCATTATCATAAAGTAGCTTAGCTTAACTGAATTGCTATCTTAGTGATGTTGAAAAGACGTGTATGTGACAGTTATAACTTAAAGTTAATTACTTAAAGTTAATTAAATTCTAAAAAAAATACCTAGAGCCAAGTATCAGTACTTAATATTAGAAGAATGACATAGAGCTGAAAAGCCCATTTCCAGCAGATCTAAACTAACACTCATGGCCCATGGACAGCAATGAGAAACCATGCCCAGCAAATTCTAAAACCCACCATATCACCTTTTGACTATCAGTAACTTTGTTCCATTAAAGCATCAAGTGTACAGCGTAACTTTGTTCCATTAAAGCATCACAATTCTGATTTCTTATATTTTACAGATAATCCTGACGCCCCTAGTGTTAAGACAAGACAAAACTTTGAAAAGGTTTGATTTTTTGGGAAAGACACGTGTTTGAAAGGTTATGATTTTTGAGGAAAGGCACAAACAAGTCTAAAAATTGGGTTTTAGAGTTAAATTATAAAGGCATGCTCTCACTCCATATCTTCTCAGAATAAACCCTCTTCAATAAGATTTTTTCGAAAGTTTTTTAATATCACTAGTTACAATTCTTCACTCAATAGGTTTTGTTGCATTTTGACGAGGACTTTGTCGCTAATCCGTTAGCAAACTCTTATGAACAATGGCAAATTATGTTATAAGAAAGTGTCTTCAGACACTTATCAAAGCCTTTCTCTTTTGACATAGTGTATTTTAGTCCTGTTCAATTGTAGTTCAACATAGATTCAGAGATGATGCTCCACCAATTCTTCCGTCAGCTCCAAGTAGAAACAATAACCTGACTTGAACAGTGGAGAGTCTTAGATTGACACCACATTGGTATCCCTAAGTTCTATTACTTAATTACTTCACTTGTATCGTGTGGGATCATGTCATGCCATAGTCATACTGCCACTTTTATTGTGATCTAGATTTTGGTAATAAACAAAACTCAATCATAAGGTGAAGAAAAAAATTGATGAACAATTTTTCTCAACTTGCCAATTATTAGAACATCACCCCAAAAATATTGCCAGTAAGAGCAGCGTTTGGAATATTGACTGAAAATAATTTTTGTCCCAAAAGCATCATTTGACCAATTCTTATCCCTTAGTTTAAACAATATTTTATGAGTTTTACTGCTGAATCATATTCAAAAAAGCATGATAAGATTAAAAGTATGACTGCAGAAGCCAAAAAAAAAACTTTCCATGCTCCAGAGCATTATGTTTTTTCCTCACAATTTGGATCCAAGTACAACTTATATTGCAAATTCTAATTATTGTTTTTATAGATGGGATTGAGATTAAATGTTTTAAAGTAGTTAGGGATGGCGGTGGACTGGAAAAAAATAGATATTCGTCTAAACCTATTCCGTTTAGACTGGAGATGGACGAAATATATTGGACGGTGGTTGTATACGAGAATACTCGTATAAACCCGCACGGGTATGAAGCAAAGGATGGATTGACACTCCGGCCCACCCCACCCCCACTCACCTGTGATAAACCCCAATCTCATTTCCACCTACCTATAAAATTAATTTCAAAATTCAGTGATCCATTTTTTCTTCTTTATTCAATAATATATATTATCTTTGTATTCTTTTTAATCGCTTTTGTTATATCTATGATCCTTTTTGTTAGATTTGTGATGGGTTTTGCTAGATCTAAGGGTCTTTGTTGTGTTAGTTATTAAAGATTTTTGTTTCGGATCTATGAGGTGTTAGATACAAGGTTTTTAGATATTGCTTGTTCTNCTAGGCCTATGTGGCCAGTGAGGACTTTAACTCCATTCTGGAGATTGGCTCTGCGACATGGGAGGACGTTTTAAGGCTCATGAAAGAGGCTAAAAAGACCCTAGGCCACCTCTCTGCTATTAAAAAGGATCGGGATAAGACTCTGAAGGCCAGGAATGAGCTGGTGGCTAAGCTAAATAACTCTATGGTAAAGTCGAGCTGTCTGTGAGGAGCAAATAACTGAAAAAAGAAAAAAAAGCTCTTTCTCAAAAAATCCTTGACCTCTCCTTTAACTGGAGCAAAAAAGAGCTTGAAGCTAAGTTTGTTGGGGAGGCTGTCATAACAAAGTATCAAGGCTCCAAGGACTTCAAAGAGGAGGTTCTTAAATACTATGTGGATAGCTTCGAGGATTTTAGGAAACGTGCCTAGAAGAAATTTTTTCCAGCTTAGACTTCTCAAAATTCATTCTAGGAGATGATGCAACAACGGTGGCTAGTGGAGACAAAAAGGAAGGGGATGGAGAAGAGGAGAGCAGTAAGCCTCCTAGAGATAAGGAGGAAGGGAAGGGTGTCAATGAAGCTGTTGAGGAACAACCCGAGCTAGTTAAGGAGACCGTGGGGGATACTATTGACTCGACTGAGGAGAGGGAGGCAAATGAAGTGCCCAGGGAGGCTACTATAGGTGCTAATCCAGCCAAGCAGATCGAGGAGGCGATCTGACTAAATAAGGCGGTAGGCTTTTTGTCTTGCAATCTCCTTCTCTAATGGTGGAAGTATCTTTTTAATGAAAAATCCCTCCTTCAAGCTTGCACGACTTTTATGTTACGTTTACTTCATCTTCTTGTGTCCAGTTTCTTGAGCCGGTATTGGTTTAACTTGAATCCTTTTGCTCTTTTGTTGGGGGCTCTTGGACCCCATCCGAGCTAGGTTTCGTGACTTGTACTACCACAGAATCTATTGGACTCAATATGACTTGGGCTTAATGTCTTGCTCTTCCATTGAGCCTCTTGGACTCATTCCGAGCTAGGCTTAAAGAGAAGCTGAAGAGCCCATTATCATAAAGTAGCTTAGCTTAACTGAATTGCTATCTTAGTGATGTTGAAAAGACGTGTATGTGACAGTTATAACTTAAAGTTAATTACTTAAAGTTAATTAAATTCTAAAAAAAATACCTAGAGCCAAATATCAGTACTTAATATTAGAAGAATGACATAGAGCTGAAAAGCCCATTTCCAGCAGATCTAAACTAACACTCATGGCCCATGGACAGCAATGAGAAACCATGCCCAGCAAATTCTAAAACCCACCATATTACCTTTTGACTATCAGTAACTTTGTTCCATTAANTTAGAGTAGTCACGCCGTCATGAAGTTAGATGGTGTTGTTTTATTCCCAAGATGCCATGAATAGGGGAGAGAGAGAAACAGTGGAGAGAGTAAGAGATGCTACTAAAATATTAATTTCGTTTAAATTTTAAATGGTAGATAGAGTTCAAGGAATATTTAAAGTCTAAAATCTAATGTTTAGATATTTGAAAACATAGAAACTAGCAATCAGGTAAACAATATTTATTGTAGAGACTTGAAATAATTGTGAGTAAAAGGAGATACTCAAATTAAGAGTAAAACCCCGNGGCAGTCGACATACCTTTCCAGCCCCCTCACCACGAAAGTCCGGTGGTGCATCCATATAAATAATCTCGTCCAGATCACCGTGAAGAAATGCATTCTTCACATCTAATTGATGAAGAGGCCANATGAAAAAATTTGGAGTTATGGCTTTATATCCCTAATTCAACTCTTGCAAGAGAGCACTGGTTTATATATACAATGCATGTTGTTGAGATTGCTATCCAAAAAACGCTAGTGAGGTTAGTGAGCGCCCCAAACTTGATGCTCATCGTGGGAACTATGAAACAAAATCCAACTTTTGGTGGATGTTTATTTAATTGATGAAACATGGTGGCTTCCACATGGGATTCCATTCAATCAATGGTCCACTGTGTCAACATTTTTCTAATTTTATTTTTATTTTTTTTCTTTTTAGTATGTGTCAGTGAATGCGTCTCTGACGGGTCTTGCGTGGTACTTGGAATAAGTGCTTTTCATTTTCTTGTAGAAAAAATTATACTTTGACCCCTCAACTGTGTCTCACATATCACATTATTCCCTTAATTATCATGTTTGTCATATCGTACCTCCAATTAAAGTTAGTATTTTCATATTTCCCGTCCAAATTATAGTAGACATTTTATCTAAGGCAATGTGAAACAAATTCAAGTAGTTCAAGGGATTATGTAAAAAAGTAAAGAGTTCATGGGGCAAAGTGACATAAGAGCCGAAGTTAAGGGTGAAGTATATATATAAGACAAATCTAAAACAAATCTTCAACTTCTAATTATAATAGTACTTTATGTTAGTGTCCTTTGCTTAATAAGAAACAACGCTCAAGCAAAAACATATTTGCCTTCAACATTTGTCGCCTTGGTCCTCTGATTGGCATGCCCAGATCTTTGGACTGGCTGCATTATCAGTGGGTTTGGCTTTTAAATTTTTTATTATAGCATTATGACTCTTTTGTGATATGTCGCCTCAGCTGAGTTAGCAATAACAGTACTCTTTAGTTCCTATTATACATATTTTATAATGCTTCTTAGATTTTACTAGAAAATTCCTACGAAACCCATTTGTTTGAAACATATCATTATTCTTTGAAGGGTCATTTTCTGTACTTGCCATTACTTTGGCTTTCGTATTCAAATTCACTAGCATAATTCAATCAAATTGCTTGGTTATGCAGCTGCCCAATTTATAATGGGAGGTAAGAAACTAGTGGAAGAGACTAATATGAAGCTTATATACATTTATACTATTTAAACACCACATTTCTGGTGGGTACACATCCCAACCCTAGTAAATATGCATGACACGGTAAACAAAACAAAATTAGCTATCACCCCTCTATAATTAGGTTTGATAATTACGTATCAAACCTTCAGGCTCTAGTGGGGCAATCCTTATCAAGCTTTCCAGCGGTGGCGGCGGCGGTGGTGGCTCTGACGTACTAGCCTGGCTACATCCCACAATCTTTTGGCATGTCTCCAGCAGACAGTGCCTGCAAGTAGGGCACGAGGAGTGTGTGTTGAGNAGCTTGGGCCAGGAAATTAAGGCCGAAACAGTGATTAAAAATTTACCCGTGGACGGAGATAGAGATGAAAACTATACCTGTTTACGGAAGTGGATCAAAGATAAACAAAATTTTTTTAAGTAAGTACAGAGACGAAGATTACATCCCGCCTCCATTTTGATCCACTTCCATCCCTAAAGATAGTGCTCTGAGTGGTTGGTACGAGGACAAAAGATAAGAATTAATGAAGCATCATGATATCTCTTAAGACTCCCACTCAAACCATAAATAATTGTGACATTGTCTTTTTCCTCTCNTTGCTGCAACTGGAAGTGATGCAATACGGACTCGACGCTCATGCTGCTCAATTATCCCATACACCTCATAAAGAGAAGGAAGTGTCAACATCGACAAGATCTGAGAACGAGGTCCCTCAAACTCATCACGAAGCCCCATAAGGAACTTGTGAATCCTATCCTCCTGCTCTCGAGTATGCAAGAATGCTGCTCCCTCGGGCTCTATCTTCGGAATAGCAGCAAGAGGACGTAGAGACTCATACTCAAGCCAGCGCTGGGTCAAATAGCCATAATAATCCTGAACGGTCATATCTCCCTGCCGAGCATATGAGAGCTCCTGAGAAAGCTCATAAACACGAACTCCCCGTCCTGACTGAGAATACATCTCTGATAATGCGCTCCATAGCTTCGGAACAGAGCTATGAAACTG